>CM038793.1:301191521-301221521 GCA_021764765.1 Vicia sativa
AGTCTCAGAAAATTAGATGAAATTGAAGTGAATATAAGTCTTCTAAAACTGTGAAATTGAAGTGAATATAAGTCTTCGAAATTAGATGAAATTTGAAGTGAATATAAGTTCAAAATCTAGATGAAACTTGAAGTGAATATAAGTCTTCAGAAAATTAGATGAAATTTGAAGTGAATATAAGTCTTTAAATCTAGATGAAATTTATGAATATAAGTTCTAAAAATCGTGAAATTTAAGTGAATATAAGTCTTCAAATTTATGAAATTGAAGTGAATATAAGTCTTCGTAAAATTTGTGAAATTTGAAGTGAATATAAGTTCTAAAATTATGAAATTGAAGTGAATAAGTCTTCAGAAAATTTTGTGAAACTTGAAGTGAATATAAGTTCGTAAAATTAGATGAAATTTGAAGTGAATATAAGTCTTCTAAATTAGATGAAACTTGAAGTGAATATAAGTCTTCGTAAAACTGTGAAATTGAAGTGAATAAGTCTTCTTTAAAATCTGATGAAAATTGAAGTGAATATAAGTCTTCAGAAATTAGATGAAATTTGAAGTGAATATAAGTCTCTAAACCGTGAAACTTGAAGAATATAAGTCTTCGTAAATTTAGATGAAATTTGAAGTATATAAGTCTCTAAAAACTGTGAAATTTGAAGTGAATATAAGTCTTTAGAAAATCTTAAGAAATTTGAAGTGAATATAAGTCTTCGAAACTGGTGAAATTGAATGAATATAAGTCTTCGTAAAATTAGATGAAATTTGAAGTATATAAGTCTTCAAAAAATCATGAAAAATTTGAAGTGAATATAAGTCTTAGAAACTGGAAATTTGGTGAATATAAGTCTTTAAAATTGATGAAATTTGAAGTGAATATAAGTCTTTAGAAAACCGTGAAATTTGGTGAATATAAGTCTTCAAATTAGATGAAATTTGAAGTGAATATAAGTCTTCGTAAAATATGGTGAAACTTGAAGTGAATAAGTCTTCGTAAAATTGATGAAATTTGGTGAATATAAGTTCGTAAAATTGTGAAATTTGAAGTGAATATAAGTCTCAGAAAATTAGATGAAATTTGAAGAATATAAGTCTCCGAAATAGATGAAATTGAAGTGAATATAACTTTAGAAAATTGTGAAATTTGAAGTGAATATAAGTCTTAAAAATTAGATGAAATTTGAAGTGAATATAAGTCTTCTCGAAAATTAGATGAAATTGAAGTGAATATAAGTTTAGAAAACTGTGAATGAAGTGAATATAAGTTCGTAAATTAGATGAATTTGAAGTGAATATGTCTCGTAAATCTAGATGAAATTTGAAGTGAATATAAGTCTCGTAAAATCCGTGAAATTTGAAGTGAATATAAGTCTTCTAAAATTAGATGAAATTTGAAGTGAATATAAGTCTTCGTAAAATTAGTGAAACTTGAAGTGAATATAAGTCTCGTAAAAATTAGATGAAATGAAGTGAATATAAGTCTTCGTAAAATTAGATGAAATTTGAAGTGAATATAAGTCTTCGTAAAATAGTGAAACTATGAATATAAGTCTTCGTAAAATCATGAAATTGAAGTGAATATAAGTCTCGTAAAATTAGATGAAATTGAAGTGAATAAGTCTTGAACTGTGAAACTTGAATATAAGTCTTCAAAATTAGATGAAATTTGAAGTATATAAGTCTCAAAAATCGTGAAATTTGAAGTGAATATAAGTCTTTAGAAAACTGAAGAAATTTGAAGTGAATATAAGTTCGTAAATGATGAAATTTGAAGTGAATAAGTCTTTAGAAAACTGGTGAACTTGAAGAATATAAGTCTCGTAAAATTAGATGAATTTAAGTGAATATAAGTCTTCAAAATATGATGAAATTTGAAGTGAATATGTCTTCGTAAATTGATGAAATTTGAAGTGAATATAAGTCTCTAAACCGTGAAATTTGAAGTGAATATAAGTCTTCTAAAATTAGATGAAATTTGAAGTGAATATAAGTCTTCCAAAATTAGATGAAATTTGAAGTGAATATAAGTTTAGAAAACTGTGAAATTGAAGAATATAAGTCTTCGTAAAATAGATGAAATTTGAAGTGAATAAGTCTCAAAAATTAGATGAAATTTGAAGTGAATATAAGTCTTAAAACTGATGAAATTTGAAGTGAATATAAGTCTTTAAAATTAGATGAAATTTGAAGTAATAAGTCTCGTAAATTAGATGAAATAAGTGAATATAAGTCTTCTAAAACCGTGAAATTTAAGTGAATATAAGTCTTCTAAAATTAGATGAAATTGAAGTGAATATAAGTCTCGAAATTTGGTGAAACTTGAATATAAGTCTTCTAAAATTAGATGAAATTTGAAGTGAATATAAGTCTCTTTAAAATTAGATGAAATGAAGTGAATAAGTCTTCGTAAAACTGTGAAACTAGTGAATATAAGTCTTCAAAACTGATGAAATTGAAGTGAATATAAGTCTTCTAAAATTAGATGAAATTTGAAGTGAATATAAGTCTTTAAAATCGTGAAATTTGAAGTGAATATAAGTCTTCGTAAAATTAGATGAAATTTGAAGTGAATATAAGTCTTCAAAAATCTGTGAAATTTGATGAATATAAGTCTTTAGAAAACTGAATGAAATTTGAAGTGAATATAAGTTCGAAAATTTATGAAATTTGAAGTGAATATAAGTCTCTAAAAATTAGTGAACTTGAAGTGAATATAAGTCTTCGAATTAGATGAAATTTGAAGTGAATATAAGTCTTAAAACTGGATGAAATTTGAATGAATATAAGTCTTAGAAAATCATGAAATTTGAAGTGAATATAAGTCTCGTAAAATTAAGAAATTTGAAGTGAATATAAGTCTTTAGAAAACAATGAAATTTGAAGTGAATATGTCTTCAAAAATTGATGAAATTTGAAGTGAATATAAGTCTTTAAAATTAGATGAAATTTGAAGTGAATATAAGTCCCTAAAATTGGATGAAATTTGGTGAATAAGTCTCTCGTAAAATTAGATGAAATTTGAAGTGAATATAAGTCTTCTGAAAATCAGTGAAATTTGAAGTGAATATAAGTCTTCGTAAATTGATGAAATTTGAAGTGAATATAAGTCTCGTAAAATTTGGTGAAACTTGAAGTGAATATAAGTCTTCGTAAATTAGATGAAATTTGAAGTGAATATAAGTCTCGTAAATTTGGTGAAACTTGAAGTGAATATAAGTCAAAAATTAGATGAAATTTGAAGTGAATATAAGTCTTCGTAAAATTTGTGAAACTTGAAGTGAATATAAGTCTTCGTAAAATTAGATGAAATTTGAAGTGAATATAAGTCTTCGTAAAATTTGGTGAAATTTGATGAATATAAGTCTTCGTAAAATTAGATGAAATTTGAAGTGAATATAAGTCTTCTAAAACTCATGAAACTTGAAGTGAATATAAGTCTCATAAAATTAGATGAAATTTGAAGTGAATATAAGTCTTCAAAATTTGTGAAACTTGAAGTGAATATAAGTCTTCGTAAAATTAGATGAAATTTGAAGTGAATATAAGTCTCTCAAAAATTAGATGAAATTTGAAGTGAATATAAGTCTTCTAAAACTGTGAAACTGAAGTGAATATAAGTCTTCGAAAATTAGATGAAATTGAAGTGAATATAAGTCTTTAAAAACTGTGAAACTTGAAGTGAATATAAGTCTTCGTAAAATTAGATGAAATTTGAAGTGAATATAAGTCTTCTAAAATTTATGAAACTTGAAGTGAATATGTTCTAAAATTAGATGAAATTAATGAATATAAGTCTTTAAAATATGAGAAACTTGAAGTGAATATAAGTTCTAAAATTAGATGAAATTTGAAGTGAATATAAGTCTCGTAAAATTATGAAATTAGATGAAATAAGAAAATTAGATGAAATTTGAAGTGAATATAAGTCTAAAAAAATCAGAAACTTGAAGTGAATATAAGTCTTCGTAAAATTAGATGAAATTTGAAGTGAATATAAGTCTCAAAAACTGTGAAACTTGAAGTGAATATAAGTCTTTAAAATATGATGAAATTTAGTGAATATAAGTCTTCGTAAAAATCATGAAATTGAAGTGAATATAAGTTCTAAAAGATGAAATTTGAAGTGAATATAAGTCTCGAAAACTGTGAAACTTGAAGTGAATATAAGTCTTCGTAAAATTAGATGAAATTTAAGTGAATATAAGTCTTCAAAACCGTGAAATTTGAAGTGAATATAAGTCTAGAAAACTGATGAAGTGAATATAAGTCTTCGTAAAATTTATGAAATTTGAAGTGAATATAAGTCTTCGTAAAATTAATGAAATTTGAAGTGAATATAAGTCTTCGTAAAATTTGATGAAACTGAAGTGAATATAAGTCTTCGAAATTCTTTTAGAATGAAATAAGGTGAATAAGTCTTAGAAAATTTTGTGAAACTGGTGAATATAAGTCTCGTAAAATTAGATGAAATTTGAAGTGAATATGTTCTAAATTAGATGAAAATAAGTGAATATAAGTCTTTAGAAAATCAATGAAATTTGAAGTGAATATGTCTTCAAAATTAGATGAAATTTGAAGTGAATATAAGTCTTCTAAAATCCGTGAAACTTGAAGTGAATATAAGTCTTCTAAATTAGATGAAATTTGAAGGAATATAAGTCTCGTAAATTTGGTGAAACTTGAAGTGAATATAAGTCTTAGAAAATTAGATGAAATTTGAAGTGAATATAAGTCTTCGTAAATCTGTGAAACTTGAAGTGAATATAAGTCTCGTAAAATTAGATGAAATTTGAAGTGAATATAAGTCTTCGTAAAATCCGTGAAATTGAAGTGAATATAAGTTCCTAAATTTAGATGAAATTTAAGTGAATATAAGTCTCTAAAACTGTGAAACTTGAAGTGAATATAAGTCTTCTAAAATTAGATGAAATAAGTGAATATAAGTCTTCAAATTTGGTGAAACTTGAAGTGAATATAAGTCCTCGTAAAATTAGATGAAATTTGAAGTGAATATAAGTCTTCTAAAATTAGATGAAACTTGAAGTGAATATAAGTCTCGTAAAATAGATGAAATTTGAAGTGAATATAAGTCTTCTAAATCATGAAATTATGAATATAAGTCTTCTAAAATTAGATGAAATTAATGAATATAAGTCTTCGAAAATCAGAAACTTGAAGTGAATATAAGTCTGAAATTAGATGAAATTTGAAGTGAATATAAGTCCTCAAAAATTAGTGAAATTTGAAGTGAATATAAGTCTTAGAAAATTAGATGAAATGAAGTGAATAGTCTTTTAAAATCTGATGAAATTTGATGAATATAAGTCTTCGTAAAATCTAATGAAATTTGAAGTGAATATAAGTCTTCGTAAAATTTGATGAAACTTGAAGTGAATATAAGTTCGAAAATTAGATGAAATTTGGTGAATATAAGTCTTTAGAAAATTTGGTGAAACTGAAGTGAATATAAGTCTTCTAAAATTAGATGAAATTTGAAGTGAATATAAGTCTCGTAAATTAGATGAAATTTGAAGTGAATATGTCTCTAGAAAATCAGGAAATTTGATGAATATAAGTTCAAATTAGATGAAATTTGAAGTGAATATAAGTCTTAAACTGTGAAATTTGAAGTGAATATAAGTTCTAAAAATTGAAAATTAGTGAAGAATATAAGTCTTCGTAAAATTTGGTGAAACTTGAAGTGAATATAAGTTCGAAAATTAGATGAAATTTGAAGTGAATATAAGTCTTCGAAAATCTGTGAAACTTGAAGTGAATATAAGTCTTCGTAAAATTAATGAAATTTGAAGTGAATATAAGTCTTCGTAAAACTGAAATTTGAAGTGAATATAAGTCTTCTAAAATTAGATGAAATTGAAGTGAATATAAGTCTCTAAAATCGGTGAAACTTGAAGTGAATATAAGTCTCTAAAATTAGATGAAATTTGAAGTGAATATAAGTCTCGTAAAACTGTGAAACTGAAGTGAATATAAGTCTTCTAAAAATAGATGAAATTGAAGTGAATATGTTTCTAAAATTAATAATTTGAAGTGAATATAAGTCTTCGAAAACTGTGAAATTTAGTGAATATAAGTCTCGTGAAATTTAGATGAAATTAATATAAGTCTTCAAAAATAGTGAAATTTAAGTGAATATAAGTCTTCGAAAATTTGATGAAATATGAAGTGAATGTTTCGTAAAATTGATGAAATTTGAAGTGAATAAGTCTCGTAAAATTGTGAAATGAATATAAGTCTTCGTAAAATTAGATGAAATTTGAAGTGAATATGTCTTCAAAATCATGAAATTTGAAGTGAATATAAGTCTTTAAAATGATGAAATTTGAAGTGAATATAAGTCTTTTAAAATTAGATGAAATTTGAAGTGAATATAAGTCTTCGTAAAATTAGATGAAATTTGAAGTGAATATAAGTTCTAAAATTAGATGAAATTTGAAGTGAATATAAGTCGAAACTGTGAAATGAAGTGAATATAAGTCTTCGTAAAATTAGATGAAATGAAGTGAATATAAGTCTTCTAAAATTTGTGAAACTTGAATGAATATAAGTCTTAAAATTAGATGAAATTTGAAGTGAATATAAGTCTTCGTAAATTAGATGAAATTTGGTGAATATAAGTCTTAGAAAATCGTGAAATTTATGAATATAAGTCTTCTAAAATTTATGAAATTTGAAGTGAATATAAGTCTTCGTAAAATTGTGAAACTTGAAGTGAATATAAGTCTTCGAAAATTAGATGAAATTTGAAGTGAATATAAGTCTTCAAAATTTGGAAATTTGAAGAATATAAGTCTTGAAAATATGAAATTTGAAGTGAATATAAGTCTTTAAAATTAGATGAAACTAATGTTCTGTAAAACTGAAATTTGAAGTGAATATAAGTCTCGTAAAACTGGATGAAATTGAAGTGAATATAAGTCTTCGTAAAATTGATGAAATTTGAAGTGAATATAAGTCTTCGTAAAATCTGTGAAACTTGAAGTGAATATAAGTCTTCGTAAATTTAGATGAAATTTAAGTGAATATAAGTCTTCAAAAATTAGTGAAATTTGATGAATATAAGTCTTTAGAAAACTGATGAAATATGAAGTGAATATAAGTCTTCGTAAATGATGAAATTTAGTGAATATAAGTCTTCAAAAATTTTGTGAAACTTAGTGAATATAAGTTCGTAAAATAGATGAAATTTGAAGTGAATAAGTTCGTAAAAACTGGAAATCATGAATATAAGTCTTTAAAACTGATGAAATTTGAAGTGAATATAAGTCTTAAAACTGATGAAATTTGAAGTGAATATGTCTTAGAAAAATAGATGAAATTTGAAGTGAATATAAGTCCCTAAAATTGATGAAATTGAATGAATATAAGTCTTTAGAAAAAACTGATGAAATTGAAGTGAATATGTTTCAAAACTGATGAAATTTGAAGTATATAAGTCTCAGAAAATATGATGAAATTTGAAGTGAATATAAGTCTTCGTAAATTAGATGAAATTTGAAGTGATATTCGTAAATTTGGTGAACTTGAAGTGAATATAAGTCTCCTAAAATTAGATGAAATTTGAAGTGAATATGTCTTCGAAAAATTATGAAACTTGAAGTGAATATAAGTCTAAAAAATTAGATGAAATTTGAAGTGAATATAAGTCTTCTAAAACTGTGAAACTTGAAGTGAATATAAGTCTTCGTAAATTAATGAAATTTAGTGAATATAAGTCTTCGTAAAATTCGTGAAATTTGAAGTGAATATAAGTTCAAAATTAGATGAAATTTGAAGTGAATATAAGTTCTAAAATCAGTGAAACTTGAAGTGAATATAAGTTCTAAAAAATTAGATGAAATTAAGTGAATATAAGTCTCTAAATGGTGAAACTAAGAATATAAGTCTTCGTAAAATTAGATGAAATTTGAAGTGAATATAAGTCTTTAGAAAATTAGATGAAATTTGAAGTAATATAAGTCTTCAAAAATCTGATGAAATTTGAAGTGAATATAAGTTCGTAAAATTAGATGAAATTTGAAGTGAATATAAGTCTTAGAAAATCTGTGAAACTGAAGTGAATATAAGTCTGAAAAATTATGAAATTTGAAGTGAATATGTTCTAAAAATTTGATGAAATTTGAAGGAATATAAGTCTTCAAATTAGATGAAATTAGTGAATATAAGTCTTCTAAATTTATGAAATGAAGTGAATATAAGTCTTGAAAACATGAAATTTGAAGTGAATATAAGTCTTTAAAATTAGATGAAATTTAGTGAATATAAGTCTCGTAAAACTGTGAAACTTGAAGTGAATATAATCAAAATTGATGAAATGAAGTGAATATAAGTCTTCGTAAAACTGGTGAAACTTGAAGTGAAATATAAGTCGTAAAATTAGATGAAATTTGAAGTGAATATAAGTCTTTAAAAATCGGTGAAACTTGAAGTGAATATAAGCTCTAAAAATTAGATGAAATGAAGTGAATATAAGTCTTCAAAATCAGTGAAACTTGAAGTGAATATAAGTCTTAAAAATTGATGAAATTTGAAGTGAATATAAGTCTTCGTAAAATTAGTGAAACTGAATGAATATGTCTCTCGTAAATCTAGATGTTGAAGTGAATATAAGTCTCTAAAATTGATGAAATTTGAATGAATAAGTCTTCTAAAATTAGATGAAATTTGAAGTGAATATAAGTCTTCGTAAAATCGTGAAACTTGAAGTGAATATGTCTCAAAATTAATGAAATTTGAAGTGAATATAAGTCTTCTAAAATCGATGAAACTTGAAGTGAATATAAGTTCTGAAAATTAGATGAAATTTGAAGTGAATATAAGTCTTAAAATTAGATGAAATGAAGTGAATATGTTCTGAAATTAGATGAAATTGAAGTAATATAAGTCTTCGTAAAATTAGATGAAATTGAAGTGAATATAAGTCTTTAGAAAATCGGTGAAACGAAGTGAATATAAGTCTCGTAAAATTAGATGAAATTTGAAGTGAATATAAGTCTTCGAAAATTTGTGAAACTGAAGTGAATATAAGTTCTAAAAATTAGATGAAATTTGAAGTGAATATAAGTCTCTAAAATTTGGTGAAATTGAAGTGAATATAAGTCTCTTAAAATTAGATGAAATGAAGAAATAAGTCTTCTAAAATTAGATGAAATTGAAGTGAATATAAGTCTTCAAAAATCCGTGAAACTTGAAGTATAAGTCTTCGAAATTGATGAAATTTGAAGTGAATATAAGTCTCGTAAATCGTGAAATTTGAAGTGAATATAAGTCTTCGAAAATTAGATGAAATTTGAAGTGAATATAAGTTTTCGTAAAAATTTTAAGAAACTTGAAGTGAATATAAGTCTCAGAAAATGATGAAATTTGAAGTGAATATAAGTCTCCAAAATTGGTGAAACTTATGAATATAAGTCTGTAAAATTAGATGAATTTGAAGTGAATATAAGTCTGTAAAATCAGAAACTTGAAGAATATAAGTCTCGTAAATTAGATGAAATTTGAAGTGAATATAAGTCTCGAAAATTATGAAATTTGAAGTGAATATAAGTCAAAATTAGATGAAATTGAAGTGAATATAAGTCTCTAAAACTGATGAAATTTGAAGTGAATATAAGTCTCAAAAAATTAGATGAAATTGAAGTGAATATAAGTCTTCGTAAAATTTGATGAAATTTGAAGTGAATATAAGTCTCTAAAATTAGATGAAATTTGAAATATAAGTCTTCGAAAATTAGATGAAATTGAAGTGAATATAAGTCTTCTAAAACTGGTGAAACTTGAAGTGAATATAAGTCTTCGTAAATTAGATGAAATTGAAGTGAATATAAGTCTTAGAAAACTGTGAAACTTGAAGTGAATATAAGTCTGTAAAATTAGATGAAATTGAAGTGAATATAAGTCAAAATTCCATGAAACTTGAAGTGAATATAAGTCTCGTAAAATTAGATGAAATTTGAAGTGAATATAAGTCTTCAAATCATGAAACTTGAAGTGAATATAAGTCTTGAAAATTAGATGAAATTTGAAGTGAATATAAGTCTCGTAAAATTAGATGAAATTTGAAGTGAATATAAGTCTCTAAAAACTGTGAAATTTGAAGTGAATATAAGTCTTCTAAACCATGAAATTTGAAGTGAATATAAGTCTCTCAAAACCGTGAAACTTGAAGTGAATATAAGTCTTCGTAAATTAGATGAAATTTGAAGTGAATATAATCTCTGTAAAATTTGTGAAACTTGAAGTGAATATAAGTCTTCGTAAAATTAGATGAATTTAGTGAATATAAGTCTTTAGAAAATTAGAGAAACTGAAGTGAATATAAGTCAAAATGAAACTGAAGTGAATAAGTCTCTAAAATTAGATGAAATTTGAAGTGAATATAAGTCTCGTAAAATCTGAAACTTGAAGAATATAAGTCTTCAAAATTGATGAAATTTGAAGTGAATATAAGTCTTCAAAATTGATGAAATTTGAAGTGAATATAAGTCTTAGAAAAATCATGAAATTTGAAGTGAATATAAGTCTTCAAAATCTTATGAAATTTGATGAATATAAGTCTTCGTAAAATTATGAAATTGAAGTGAATATAAGTCTCGTAAAATTTGATGAAACTTGAAGTGAATATAAGTCTTCGAAAATTAGATGAAATTGAAGTGAATATGTCTTCGTAAAACTGATGAAATTTGAAGTGAATATAAGTCTTCAGAAAACTGATGAAATTTGAAGTGAATATAAGTCTCGTAAAATTAGATGAAATTTGAAGTGAATATAAGTCTGTAAATATGATGAAATTTGAAGTGAATATAAGTCTCGTAAAATTAGATGAAATTTGAAGTGAATATAAGTCTTCGTAAAACTGTGAAATTGAAGTGAATATAAGTCTTTAAAATAGATGAAATTTGAAGTGAATATAAGTCTTTAAAATTTGAAATTTGAAGTGAATATAAGTCTTCTAAAATTAGATGAAATGAATGAATATAAGTCTTCGTAAAATTAGATGAAATTTAGTGATATAAGTCCAAAATCTGTGAAATTGAAGTGAATATAAGTCTTCGTAAAATTAGATGAAATTTGAAGTGAATATAAGTCTTCGTAAAACTGTGAAACTTGAAGTGAATATAAGTCTCTTTAAAATTAGATGAAATTTGAAGTGAATATAAGTCTCGTAAATTGGTGAAACTGAAGTGAATATAAGTCTTCGTAAAATTAGATGAAATTGAAGTGAATATAAGTCTTTAAATTTGGTGAAACTGAAGTGAATATAAGTCTCGTAAAATTAGATGAAATTGAAGTGAATATAAGTCTTCAAAATTAGATGAAATTGAAGTGAATATAAGTCTTCGTAAAATCTGTGAAATTTGAAGTGAATATAAGTCTTCATAAAATTAGATGAAATTTGAAGTGAATATAAGTCTTCAAAAAATTGATGAAATTTGATGAATATAAGTCTTTTAGAAAAATCAATGAAATTTGAAGTGAATATAAGTCTTCGTAAAATCTGATGAAATTTGAAGTGAATATAAGTCTTCGAAATTGATGAAATGAAGTGAATATAAGTTCTAAAATTTGATGAAACTTGAAGTGAATATAAGTCTTCGAAAATTAGATGAAATTTGAAGTGAATATGTTCGTAAAATTAGATGAAATTTGAAGTGAATATAAGTCTCGTAAAATCAGTGAAATGAAGTGAATAAGTCTTCGTAAAATATGATGAAATGGTGAATAAGTCTTCGTAAAATATGATGAAATTTGAAGTGAATATAAGTCTTCGTAAAATTAGATGAAATTTGAAGTGAATATAAGTCTTCGAAACTGGTGAAACTTGAAGTGAATATAAGTCTTCAAAAATAGATGAAATTTGAAGTGAATATAAGTCTTCTAAAATAGATGAACTTGAAGTGAATATAAGTCTTCGTAAATTAGATGAAATTTGAAGTGAATATAAGTCTTAAATTAGATGAAATTTGAAGTGAATATAAGTCTTCGTAAAACCGTGAAACTTGAAGTGAATATAAGTCTCGTAAAATTAGATGAAATTGAAGTGAATATAAGTCTTAAAATCTGTGAAACTTGAAGTGAATATAAGTCTTCGTAAATTAGATGAAATTTGAAGTGAATATAATTCGTAAAATGGTGAAACTTGAAGGAAATAAGTCTTCGTAAAATTAGATGAAATTTGAAGTGAAATATAAGTCTTCTAAAATTTGGTGAAACTTTAGTGAATAAGTCTTCGTAAAATTAGATGAAATTTGAAGTGAATATAAGTCTTCAAATTAGATGAAATTTGAAGTGAATATAAGTCTTCGTAAAACTGTGAAACTTGAAGTGAATATAAGTCTTCATAAAATTAGATGAAATTTGAAGTGAATATAAGTCTTCAAAAAAACTGGTGAAATTTGATGAATATAAGTCTTAGAAAATTAGATGAAATTTGAAGTGAATATAAGTCTTCTAAAAATCTTATGAAATTTGAAGTGAATATGTTCGTAAAATCATGAAATTTGAAGTGAATATAAGTCTTCAAAATTTGATGAAACTTGAAGTGAATATAAGTCTTCTAAAATTAGATGAAATTTGAAGAATATAAGTCTCGTAAAAAACTGAATGAAATTTGAAGTGAATATAAGTCTTCGTAAAACTGATGAAATTTGAAGTGAATATAACTTCGTAAAATATGATGAAATTTGAAGTGAATATAAGTTCGTAAAATTAGATGAAATTTGAAGTGAATATAAGTCTCGTAAAAACTGTGAAACTTGAAGTGAATATAAGTCTTCTAAAATAGATGAAATTTGAAGTGAATATAAGTCTGTAAAATTTGGTGAAACTTGAAGTGAATATAAGTCTCGTAAAATTAGATGAAATTTGAAGTGAATATAAGTCTCGTAAAATTAGATGAAATTTGAAGTGAATATAAGTCTTCGAAAACTGTGAAACTTGAAGTGAATATAAGTCTCTAAAATTAGATGAAATTTAAGTGAATATAAGTCTTCGAAAATCATGAAACTTGAAGTGAATATAAGTTCGTAAAATTAGATGAAATTTGAAGTGAATATAAGTCTCGTAAAAACTGGTGAAACTTGAAGTGAATATAAGTCTCGTAAAATTAGATGAAATTTGAAGTGAATATGTCTTCGTAAATTTGATGAAACTTGAAGTGAATATAAGTCTTCGTAAAATTAGATGAAATTTGAAGTGAATATAAGTCTCGTAAAATTAGATGAAATTTGAAGTGAATATAAGTCTCGTAAAACTGTGAAACTTGAAGTGAATATAAGTCTTCTAAATTTAGATGAAATTTGAAGTGAATATAAGTCTCAAAAATCTGTGAAATTTGATGAATATGTCTTTAGAAAAACTGATGAAATTTGAAGTGAATATAAGTCTTTAAATTGATGAAATTTGAAGTGAATATGTCCTCGTAAAATGATGAAATGAAGTGAATATAAGTCTTTAAAATTAGATGAAATGAAGGAATATAAGTCTTCGTAAAACTGGTGAAATTTGAAGTGAATATAAGTCTCTTTAAAATTAGATGAAATTTGAAGTGAATATGTCTCTAAAAACTGGTGAAACTTGAAGTGAATATAAGCTTTTAGAAAAAATAGATGAAATTTGAAGTGAATATGTCTTCGTAAATTTGATGAAATTTGAATGAATATAAGTCTTCGTAAAATTAGATGAAATTGGTGAATATAAGTCTTCTAAAATTAGATGAAATTAAGTGAATATAAGTCTCTAAAATCGTGAAACTTGAAGTGAATATAAGTCTTCTAAAAATTAGATGAAATTTGAAGTGAATATAAGTCTTTAAAACTGAAATTTGAAGTGAATATAAGTCTTCGTAAAATTAGATGAAATTTGGTGAATATAAGTCTTCAAAAATTGGTGAAAATTGAATGAATATAAGTCTTAGAAAATCATGAAATTTGAAGGAATATAAGTCTTCGTAAAATTGATGAAATTGGTGAATATAAGTCTTCTAAAATTGATGAAATTTGAAGTGAATATAAGTCTTAAAATTAGATGAAATTTGAAGTGAATAAGTCTGTGAAAATTTGGTGAAACTTGAAGTGAATATGTCTTTAAAATTAGATGAAATTTAAGTGAATATAAGTCTTCAAAATTTGTGAAACTGAAGTGAATATAAGTCTCTAAAATTAGATGAAATTTGAAGAATATAAGTCTCGTAAAATTGATGAAATTTGAAGTGAATATAAGTCTCGTAAAATTGATGAAATTTGAAGTGAATATAAGTCTCGTAAATTTAGATGAAATTGGTGAATATAAGTCTTCAAAAATTGATGAAATTTGAAGTGAATATAAGTCTTGAAACTGATGAAATTTGAAGTGAATATAAGTCTTTAAAATTGATGAAATTGAAGTGAATATAAGTCCCTAAAACTGGATGAAATTGAAGTGAATATAAGTCTTCGTAAAATTAGATGAAATTTGAAGTGAATATAAGTCTCAAAAACTGATGAAATTTGAAGTGAATATAAGTCTTCGTAAATTAGATGAAATTTGAAGAATATAAGTCTTCGTAAAACTGAAATTGAAGTGAATATAAGTCTTAGAAAATAGATGAAATTTGAAGTGAATATGTTCTAAAATCGATGAAATTTAAGTGAATATAAGTCTTTAAAATTAGATGAAATTTGAAGTGAATATAAGTCTTCAGAAAATAGATGAAATTTGAAGTGAATATAATCTTCAAAAATTAGTGAAACTTGAAGTGAATATAAGTCTTCGTAAATTAGATGAAATTTGAAGTGAATATAAGTCTTTAGAAAATCTAGTGAAACTTAGTGAATATAAGTCTTCGTAAAATTAGATGAAATTTGAAGTGAATATAAGTCTTCAAAAAATTTGATGAAATTTGAAGTGAATAACTTTAGAAACTATGAATATGAAGTGAATATAAGTCTTCGTAAATTGATGAAATTTGAAGTGAATATAAGTCTTAAAATTGATGAAATTTGAAGTGAATATAAGTCTGTAAAATTAGATGAAACTTGAAGTGAATATAAGTCTCGAAAACGTGAAACTTGAAGTGAATATAAGTCTTAGAAAATCGATGAAATTTGAAGAATATAAGTCTTCGTAAAATTAGATGAAATTTGTTGAATATAAGTCTCAAAAACTGTGAAACTTGAAGTGAATATAAGTCTTCGTAAAATTAGATGAAATTTGAAAATATAAGTCTTCAAAAATCTGTGAAATTTGAAGTGAATATAAGTCTCTAGAAAATTAGATGAAATTTGAAGTGAATATAAGTCTTCGTAAAAATTGATGAAATTTGAAGAATATAAGTCTCTAAAATTATGTGATGAAATTTGAAGTGAATATAAGTCTTCGTAAAATCAGGATGAAATTGAAGTGAATATAAGTCTTTAAAATTAGATGAAATTTGAAGTGAATATGTCCTCGTAAATTATGGTGAAACTTGAAGTGAATATAAGTCTTTAGAAAATTAGATGAAATTTGAAGTGAATATAAGTTCTAAACTGATGAAACTTGAGTGAATATAAGTTCTAAAATTAGATGAAATTGAAGTGAATATAAGTCTCGTAAAATCTAGAGAAATTGAAGTGAATATAAGTCTTCTAAAATTATGAAATCATGAATATAAGTCTTCGAAAACGATGAAACTTGAAGTGAATATAAGTCTTCTAAAATTAGATGAAATTGAAGTGATAAGTCTCGAAAATTTGATGAAACTTGAAGTGAATATAAGTCTTCAAAAATTAGATGAAATTTGAAGTGAATATAAGTCCCTAAAATCAGTGAAATGAAGTGAATATAAGTCTCGTAAATCTAGATGAAATTTGAAGTGAATATGTCTTAAAACTGGAATTTGAAGAATATAAGTCTTCAAATTTAGATGAAATTTGAAGTGAATATAAGTCTCGTAAAATTTGATGAAACTTATGAATATAAGTCTCAGAAAGAAAATTTAAGTGAATATGTCTCAAAATTAGATGAAATTGAAGTAATATAAGTCTTCGTAAAATTGTGAAACTGAAGTGAATATAAGTCTTCTAGAAACCATGAAATTTGAAGTGAATATAAGTTCTAAAATTAGATGAAATGAAGTGAATATAAGTCTTCGTAAAATCCGTGAAATTTAAGTGAATATAGTCCCTAAATTTAGATGAAATTTGAAGTATATAAGTCTCTCAAAAATTGTGAAATTTGAAGTGAATATAAGTTCAAAACTGATGAAATTGAAGTGAATATAAGTCTCGTGTAAATGAAATTTGAAGTGAATATAAGTCTTTTAAAATTTGGTGAAACTGAAGTGAATATGTTTTGAAAATTAGATGAAATTTGAAGTGAATATAAGTCTTCGAAACTGATGAAATTTGAAGTGAATATAAGTCCTGTAAAACTGATGAAATTTGAAGTGAATAAGTCTCTAAAACTGATGAAATTTGATGAATATAAGTCTTTAGAAAATTAGATGAAATAAGTGAATATAAGTCTTCGTAAAATCTTATGAAATTTGAAGTGAATAAGTCTTTAGAAAATTGATGAAATTTGAAGTGAATATAAGTCTTCGTAAAACTGATGAAATTTGAAGTAATAAGTTCTAAAAATACAGAAATTTGGTGAATATAAGTCTTCGTAAAATTAGATGAAATTTAGTGAATATAAGTCTTCGAAAATCAGGAAATTTGAATGAATATAAGTCTTCTAAAATTAGATGAAATTTGAAGTGAATATAAGTCTTCGTAAAATTTGGTGAAACTTGAAGTGAATATGTTCTCAAAATTAGATGAAATTTGAAGTGAATATAAGTCTTCGTAAAATTTGGTGAAACTTGAAGTGAATATAAGTCTTCGTAAATTTGATGAAATTTGAAGTGAATATAAGTCTTCAAAACTGTGAAACTTGAAGTGAATATAAGTTCGTAAAATTAGATGAAATTGAAGTGAATATAAGTCTTCGTAAAACTGTGAAATTGAAGTGAATATAAGTCTTCGAAATTTAGATGAAATTTGGTGAATATAAGTCTCGTAAAATTAGATGAAATTTGAGTGAATATAAGTCTTCGAAAATTTGGTGAAACTTGAAGTGAATATAAGTCTTCGTAAATTTAGATGAAATTGAAGTGAATATAAGTCTTCGTAAAATCGGGTGAAACTTGAAGTGAATATAAGTCTTCGTAAATCTAGTGAAATTGAATGAATATAAGTCTTCGTAAAACTGTGAAATTTGATGAATATAAGTCTTCTAAAATTAGATGAAATTTGAAGTGAATATAAGTCTTAGAAAACTGTGAACTTGAAGTGAATATGTCTTCGTAAATTAGATGAAATTAAGTGAATATAAGTCTTTAAAATCTGATGAAATTTGAAGAATATAAGTCTTCAAAAATAGAGAAATTGAAGTGAATATAAGTCTTCGTAAAATTAGATGAAATGAAGTGAATATAAGTCTTCGTAAAATTAGATGAAATTTGAAGTGAATATAAGTCTCTAAACTGTGAAACTTGGTGAATATAAGTCTTCGTAAATCTTATGAATGAAGTTGAATAAGTCTTCGTAAATTAGATGAAATTTGAAGTGAATATAAGTCTCGTAAAATATGGTGAAATTGAAGTGAATATAAGTCTCTAAAATTAGATGAAATTTGAAGTGAATATAAGTCTTCAAAAAATTAGTGAAATTTGAAGTGAATATAAGTCTTCGTAAAATTTGATGAAACTTGAAGTGAATATAAGTTCTAAAATTAGATGAAATTTGAAGTGAATATAAGTCTTAAAATCAGTGAAATTTGAAGTGAATATAAGTCTTTAGAAAATTGATGAAATTTGAAGTGAATATAAGTCTTAGAAAATCTTAGAAATTTGAAGTGAATAAGTCTTTAGAAAATCTAATGAAATTTGAAGTGAATATAAGTCTTCTAAAATTGATGAAATTTGAAGTGAATAATCTCGTGAAAATATGATGAAATTTAAGTGAATATAAGTCTCGTAAAACTGTGAAATTGAAGAATATAAGTCTTCGTAAAATAGGAAATTTGAAGTGAATATAAGTCTGTAAAACTGTGAAACGATGAATATAAGTCTCAAATTAGATGAAATTTGAAGTGAATATAAGTCTTCGTAAAACTGGAAACTGAAGTGAATATAAGTCTTCGTAAAATTAGATGAAATTTGAAGTGAATATAAGTCTTTAAAATTAGATGAACTTGAAGTGAATATAAGTCTCGTAAAATTAGTGAAATTTGAAGTGAATATAAGTCTCCAAAAATCTGATGAAATTTAGTGAATATAAGTCTTCGTAAAATTAGATGAAATTTGAAGTGAATATAAGTTCGTAACTGTGAAACTTGTGAATATAAGTCTTCTAAAATTAGATGAAATTTGAAGTGAATATAAGTCTTCAAAAAATCTGTGAAATTAATATATGTCTTAGAAAATCAATGAAATTTGAAGTGAATATAATTCTAGAAATATGATGAAATTTGAGTGAATATAAGTCTTCCGAAATTTAGATGAAATTTGAAGTGAATATAAGTCTTCGTAAAATATGAAATTTGAAGTGAATATAAGTCTTCGTAAATCAGAAACTTGAAGAATATAAGTTCTAAAATTAGATGAAATTTAGTGAATATAAGTCTCGTAAAATTAGATGAAATTTGAAGTGAATATAAGTCTTATTGAAAATGAAATTTAAGTGAATATAATCTCAAAGGTCATAAGGAATGAAATAAGTCTTCAAATTAGTGAAATTTGAAGTAATCAAGCCTCTAAAATTGTGAACTTAGTGAAAACCTTTTCGGGAAAGGACCCTAGAATCTTTCTCAAAAGAATTTTCTTCTGAAATCTTTTAAATAAGTGCTCTTGAGGAATTGGAAATCTCCAAGAAATTCATGTGAAACCTAAAATAGTCTCATCTTCTTATAATCTTCAAATTCTGAAATTTGAAGTGAATATAAGTCTTGAAATCTTTGAAATTAGATGTTCCCTCATGAGTAGTTTTGAGGGTGTCCCAAATATCCTCGCCGTCAAATTGATGAACCAATGAAGATATTTCGTAATAACCAGAAATAGAGTATATAATGCTTTAGAATTTCCTGAAGTGAATTCTCTTCCTATTTGATGAATTCTCCTTAGAAGGTTTGAAGACGAAGAAAATCTTCTCAAAATTGGTGATGTTTCAATCCTTTATCGAAGAATATAAGCCTCGAAATCCATGATCTTAGGAAGGAATATATGAGTCTTCCAGAATATAATTAGAAAATCTGAATAAGTGGTCTACCTCAAAATCAAGCTTTATGAATTATGCCAGAACTATTATCCCTAGATCTAAACTGTGAATAATAAGGTGGTGAAGTAAAATGCCAGTGAATTTCGTGAAGAAACTTAATGTCACGTAGAATGTTATATGATAGTATCCGAAATCGCTTTGAAATTCAGAAGTAAATATAGAAAGCGAAATAACACAAGAAGTTCACCAAGCTCGTTCTAACAAAACTGGGAGGCTAAAGTCAGGAGGAAATTATTTGAAATTAGTAAGAATAGAGTTAAATCATTCGGTGTAAATCCTCGATTAATCCTACCCAGTGACTTGAATATAAGTCCAACTTAGATCTGAGTTATCAGTCTCCTAAATCATGAAAGTGGTGATATAAACCTATTGACTAATTAGTTGTGAAGACACACTTCATGTAAAATATCTGATTTGCTTTCAAAGCTTAACCAAGAGACAAACACTGTGGCTTTAAAGCTTTGAAAAGATGAAACTAGTGATAAAAATCCTAAAAATGAACTTATGAATTGATAGTTGCTTAAAAAAGAAAACTAAATTACACAATACCAAGGTTATAACCTTACAAGACACAAATAAAGCCTTCAATGTCTTCATGAAATCAGAGGCGTGGCTGTAGTAAAGGTTGAATCTTTTATATAGAAGCGAACTGAATCTTTTGGGTTTATAAAGATAGCTAGGGTTTACTTAATTTTCTCCTAAAAACATGGTTTGTTCAACAACCAATTTAGGTTTAATTAAGATTAACCTAGCACCACGTGACATGCTTTCTAATAATGTAAAACATAATAAAATGCTCAACAAACTTCCGAAAAATCGGGAAATAATCTCGTATCAGAATGTTATGAATGTCATAACATCATTATGAAATCATGATTTTCTCGTAAATTTCCATCTGATTTAGCTTCCCCTTACGAGTTGTACTTTTACCATCCTTGTCAGGATTTATCTTCAATCTCTGAATGCATGACATCTATCAAGACATTTCTAAAGTTAGTTTTACCAAAATTGATGCCAACTTAAACACTAAAGATGAAGAATGGTCAAAGAAACATGTTGAGGTTACATTCCTTTTGGTTGAACTTGCGCGTAAGAGACAATTTTAAAAAGTCTCGGTGAGATAAATCAAGGAAAGATATCTTTAATTATGTGTTTTCCATATTTCTCAAAGCAAGAACAAGGAGGAATGCACTGTATGGGTCAATACTTAAGGGGTCAAAGTGTTATAGAGGTGAAGTGTGTTAGTATTCTTAATATAGATTCAAAGTCTTGTGCTTTTGAAAGGCCTCTCGTGGAAGGTGTCGAGTTTGTTAAGTTGTCTACGATGAGTTTCGCTTTGGAGGAAGAGTTTTCTTTGGAAGAAGTGAGGAGTGTGGTTTGGAATGCATTGGTGATAAATTCCTGTGTCTATTGATTAAACTTTAACTTTATTCAAAATGTGGAATACTTTTTCAACTGATATCAGTTTAGTGAAGGAATTTTATAGCAAAGAAAATCTCCCAAAGGTGGTTTCCACTTCCTTTATAGCACTGATTCTAAAAGTAGATAATCCATAGGATTTTTGGGGTGTATGAGACAATCACTCTGGTGGGTTATTTGTATAATTTTTTTTGCAAAATTGTTGGCTAATAGGTTAAAGAGGGTGATAGGGAAGATTGTTTCCAATTCACATACCGTGTTTGTGTCGGGGAGACAAATTCAAGATGGTATCGTGGTCATCAATGAAATAGTGGATCTGGAAAAAAGGGAAAATAGGGAGTGTCTTTTATTGAAGGTGTACTTCGAGAAATTATATGATAATGTGAATGGGGGTTTTCTTTTATACATCTTGAAGAGGTGGTTTTTGGGGCCCGTTGGATAAGATGGGGTCGTTGGATAAGATGGATGAAAGCTTGTGTTTGTCATTGTTCCCTTAGGCAGAGTAGTCTCCTCTCACCAGTTTTTTACTCTGGTAGAAGAATACTTAGCAAAATTATTGTCCAAAGCGATCAATTGTAGACTTTATAAAGGCTTTAGAGTGTCCAATCTGGATTTCCATTTCTCTAATTCGTAGATGATATCGCTTCTAATTGGTGAAGGAACTTGAGAAACTTATTGTTTATCAAGGCGATATTGAGAGGTTTCGAGTTCGTGCTGTGGTTGAACATAAATAGTTTAAAAGTTGTTTGTTGGGAAATAATTTGAGGCAACATTTTATGCACTACGAGATCCTTCTTAGGTTTTAAAATTGGTAAGTTTATGTTAGAGCGTGTAGCAAAGAAAAATCTTTGAGACTAAGCCGGATTGACTCAACTCTCAAATAAGTAAAAGTCGCCATCGCACTTTATTGTTTCCAAAAGAACGAATAAACCCAAAGAAGTTTTAAAGCAAAAAAATAATAAAAGGAGATCTAGGTACGGGTCTTACTTATGAAAGGGAATATATTAGCACCCTAAACGCCTATGGTACTCCCATGAACCTCTTTGAAAGTCAGGTATATAGCTATACAGAGATATGTACAAAATAGATGGTGGAAAAGAAAGAAGTATGTTTTACAATTTTTGATTTGATAGAATCTTCAATGAGTTCTAGGCCTACACACCTACAATGTTGAAATCAAAACCCATGTAGTTCGGTAAAAAGACTAAAATGGTGTATTTAATTTTAAGAAGAAGAAACATCTCATTATATCCGATTGGAAAACATACTTACTACCCCAACTATGAAAGGAGCATTTGCATCATCGCAAAGTGGAGGATATAGCTTATATTTTAATCAACAAGACATCACTCTACACCAAGTGGTAAATGTCTCACTTTACTACATATTGTAGAAGTATAGTAGTTTTCATCTCTACAAGAATCAACAAGAGTCTAATCTTTTGAAAAAAGTTTTAAAGAAAATCCAAACTGAAAAATGGTTTGAATGAGGTTAATTACTTTTAGTCTTAAAAATTTCAAAGTCTTACTAAACTGGTTAATGGTTTATTAAGAAAAGATTTTTGAAAATACATGGACCTAAATCCAAGCTTATTAGGAAAGCGGTGAAGTTAGAAATGTTAAATCTCTATTTTAGGATCTACTTTATGTTTGGTAAAACTAATATAGCGACAATAGGTTAAATAAGATTTATAACTTGTAAGTAGAAAGCATGTGAAGTTCTATTTATCAAGAAACATGTTGTGTTGAAGTGTTTCAACATCTAGAACAACATGTCGAAGATGTCACAACATCGCCTCGAAATGATAAATTAGATTTTGTTAAGTTGACAGAAGTAGAATGTTTCATTATGTTGTTAATGTATGGAATATTTCTAGGATATTATATTATCCTATGTGGCATCCAAGATTGATAAATCGAGATATTATGTTGGTTGTTTAAGATATTCTTAGTTTCTAAACGGAGATTTTTAGGAAACTAAATGATCAAGTCCTAAATTTGTGGAGAATATCTTGAGCAGCTTTTAGCAACTATTTTGGAGAATATCTTGGAGTGTTTTTAGCAAGATGTTTTGAGAATATCGGAGCATTTTAGCAACACTTTTGTTATGATTTGAAGGCCTAAATCCATTTGGGTAATACGTTATAAATAGAATCTTTGTAACCTAAGTTTAGTATCAACCGATAATGTTAGTTTCATATTATTAGGGCTGAGTCTTTGCCACTCTCTAGGAGAGTTGGTTTGTGAGTGAACCTCCCGGATTGTGGGAAGGTCACCATGTGTACACCTCAAAGCCTATAGGTAAGAGGGTGTTTTGTTCTTGGAGGAAGCTGTGAAGAAACTCCAAGGTATGTCCTAAGTTAGAAGCGAAAGACTTTAACTCTTAGGTAGTTTGTGATAGAAGTGTGTCTTCTACTTTTTAGGTGTTAAAGAGTTGTTGGAAATCAAGTTGTTGATGCAATGGTCGAGATGTTGAGTGCTAGACATCATTGTGGTGATTGGAAGTGAGATGGGATATTACATATCTAGGAGGACCTAGGTAGAAGGGTCATGGGTAGTGATTAAGTGAGGAGTTGTAAAACGAGGAGTTTAACTCAATTAATACTACGATAATGGACTTCATTCTTGGCTTTGTATGCCCCAAATGTAGGAGAGTTTCTCCGAACTGGTGAACAATTTTGATGTGTTATTTATGTTTCCGTGACTATTATACCTTGCTTACACGTTATGTCAAATCGATGTCTTGACATCTTTATAGGAAACTGAGTCTGTTATACCATAATTTCAATTGTATCGAGCACGCAGCTTGTCTCATATTAGATGACACCCTAGGGATACTTTCGGTTGTGTGTAAGGTTGAAGATTTTTCTAAAGAATTGATTGAACAAGGCTGGTTCATATTGTATTTCTATGGTCCCTGAAGTAGAGGATGGACCTATCTGTGGAGAACTGTATGTATTTAAGACCAGTGGAGCTAGAACAAAAGAGTGATAATATCAAAGCCTTCATGCAAGAGTGAAGACCTTGGTGTATTATAAATACTATTGCTTTAAATTTTTTTGAGAGTGTCACACAAAACCTTCATGCGAGAGTGAAGATGTTGATGAGTTATTTCTTAAGCTTATTTGTGTGAAACAATCTTCCGGTTATGGAATTATTTATGTTTGTTGTCCTCAGCCGTAGATTGGTGGAAAGTCATTGTATGTAGGGTTAATTTATTTTCAATCCTAAGTTGCTATGCTTATACTTGGATAGAGGTGTAAGCACGTGTCCGAATATTTTGAGGTGTTTATGTATTCCAGATGGTATCCGATATAACCCTTAAAGTATGAAGGATACTAGGGTTGTTTTCCTCAATAGAATATATGCCGATGTTTTCAACTATATTAAAAGTGTAAAAGATACTTGAGATCTTCCTCAAGTCCACTCATAAAGATATTTATTAATAAGGTTAACGAGTCAATTTATCGTGATACTCATATACATATGTATATTGTTTGAAGACCTTGAAGACTTTCAAGGATGGCGTGTTCCAAGAAGAAGTAACTAATGTTCTATGGGATATTATAGCATTATTTCAGAGGTATGCACTACCATTGAAGAAGCAAATGCTTTGGATGAGCAAAAATTTATGGATACGTTTTATTTGGAACCTACTGATCTAGAAAAGGAGTCATGTATAGGTTGATCAGACATAGTCAACCGATTATCTACTCTATGTATCGTTTAATTCGACCAAGGCTTATGGAAGTATAGAGGTTGAGCTCCATGTTCTTGAGAAGAACTCATAAAGGTACCTCCACCAAACCTTTATGTTTATGGAATGAGCTTGTATCTGGTTGATCCTTTTGATCAAAGAAACCAAATTCATGGAATTGTTTGGGCTATATAATGATCTTGTTTGAAGACAAGTATTGTGATCCGACCACAATGTTTGTTTGTTGCTCCTCGGTTTTGTTGTGACTGTCCTCTATATTATGTCATACATGAGGTTGTGATATTTTGTTTTGGAAGGGCATTATTTTGAAGAATCAAGGATATAGACTTCATTGAAAAGTCAGATATTTTGTCATGCCAAAGTAAGTCCGTTCCACAAACCTAGTAGAGAATCTCCTGAGGTACAGACAATGGCATCCATCATCTCAAATTCGACAGGAGGTCGGAGAAAAGATTATTGAGATATGGCTCGTGTTATCCTCTCGATGTTGGTAGTCGATCTTGAAGATTGATCATTGTTGTTGGTATATTTTCCTGTGTTAACCCACAAGAGTTGAGTATGAGTTACTATGGATGTTACCCCCAGAACTATTGTAAGAATGGGTGATGTCATATTAGATGCGGGAACATCATCTCAGTTTCTTCAGCCATGAATGTGTATGTGTTTTTTTGGATTGATTTTAAGGTCAAGCCACTGACCTAACCTGGAATGTTTTGGCTGCCATGATTGGATGTCCTGTCGAAGATTCAGCAAGTATCAAAGGTGTTAAGAAGAAAGCTGTCAGTTTTACCTAGTGTAAGTAGGTAATCCTATCTGACTAACTGATAAGTACTTTGACGGGAGACTAAGTATTTATTAGAGTTTTCATGAGAATTGATTATAAATACTTTGAATAGAGCTAAGTGTTTGTCTGATGTGTGTATGCAATGACTTTTGAACAACCTACTACAGAATATAGTGAGAGTTTATTTCAGTTGTATGGTTACTCTGAAGATGAGATCTTGTGAGATCCTTTTGTGAGAATGGGGAGTTTTGTTAAAGGGCATGGGTGGAAATAAGTCCCTTGGATGGTGATTCAATAACCAAAGCTGATAGGTTCTGTAGTAAAGTTGATGATGTCCTAAATGATATTGTTGATGATAGGCTGTGGAAGAGACTTTGGAGTATGGATCTTGATATTCTATCACCTCATTCATCCAGAAGTGGCTGTTCTATCTTTGGTTTAGAATAAGAAGATTCTAAGTTTGTTTAGAGTAGTATGCTCAAGCAATGCATACTTATTATTCTGGTATGAAGACTTTACTAGTATCAACAACTACTAGTAAATGTAAAGTGCAGAAGGAGGAATTAATCAGCACGGTTGTGAAGGGGTATTGAGATCAGCAAAGACAGTGTACTTCTGCTTCTAATCATATGGAAAGTATTTAAAAGAATAATCTTTTAGCCGTAAGAATGATGTCGAAGAAGCCGTGACATATCTCAAGATATATTTTATCCTTAAAGACCAAAGAGGATAGTTCTTAAAATTTTCATCTAAGACGTGTATTGATGATGTGTACGTGTCCCGACTTGGTGCACGTTTGGAAACCTGTCCTATCCAATAAATTGGGTGTATTCAAGGCATTCATTGATTTCATCGGTGCACAAACCTACTTGATGTGATTTTTGTTGAAATAACGGCTCTTGACCAAGACAATTTATACTAGGTATGCTATTTTGGTTGCTCGTATATAAAGTGTCTTTTGTTTCTTTTATTTCCTTCACTTTTGTGTGTGTCTTTGTTTGTTGTGTTCTCATGTCCTTTGTACGGATATGAGTAAGTTTAGAATATGTGAAGGTTATGTTTGTCAACTTGTGCCAAACATAGGGAAAAGGGTAGTGTTTAGACGTTGTTAAGTTTGAGGTCACTCTTTGCACTGTTTGCAAAGATGTTGAATAGACATCCTATTTTGAGTCCATTCGTTCTTGCATTTTGCAATTTTTATTTTCTGTCTTGTTTTAAGTTATGAACACAAATTATGTCATGTGTTCGAGTTATCCAATATAGAGATCTAGTTCTCTATGTAGATGGATAGTTCAAGTTTTTTTGGTCTTTTGTTTCCTCTTGTGCTCTAAAAGAGGATATTGTGTCTATTTGTGTCGAGAATTGGTCTCGATTTGAGGGGAGTATTTAGTATCTTCTTCCACATGTGCATTATGGCCTCGCTTTTTCTTTGCGAAGATGATGTTTGTGGTGTTATCTTTCCTGTGTTATAGTGATTTCTCCTTCAACAAGCCTTTGTCATATTATGGCTAAAAAGGGGGAGAAGTGGTTATATTATGTTATCTCTAAAGAGAAACTTTTAAGGGGAAGAAACTTTGTGTGATTTGTGAGATCCTTAAATGAGAGAGAACATTGGAGTTTGACCTGCCAGAAAGATGTCCTATGTCCTAGTATGATGTTTTGACATTATAAAAGAAGACTGAAGACTGTCACTTGTAAAGTTTTAAATATCATAAATATTGTGACTGTTTTGATATGCTTCTAAATTATTGTTGCTGAATTGTATTGTTTAAACCCTTGTAATTTTTATTATGCTTCTGTAATACAAAGGTTATGTAAATTAGTTTTAGTCAAAATAAGCCAAAGTGGGAGATTGTTAATTCTCTATTTTTAGGATTGACTTTATGTTTGGTAAAACTAATATAGCAGCAATAGGTTAAATAGGATTTATAACTTGTAAGGAGAAAGTAGGTTGAAGTTCTATTTAATGAATAAACATGTTGTGTTGAAGTGTTTCAACATCTAGAACAACTTGTCGAAGACATGCCCGAATCACATAGCAAGGTATCCCATATCACATAGCAAGGCATGCACTACATATCACATAACAATAGTCGTGGTCGTAAGTTATTTACCATCTATTAGTAGGCCTAATCTGATTCAAGCATATATCATGCAATCAAGCACATCAAGCCACAAGGAAAACACATCTGAACCATTTACCCCAAAACAAACAGAAATCATATGTTCATACATTTGTCCATCACATAATACATTTCCTTTATGATATGCATTAGGCACAATTATCATCCATGAAAATGCAAAGAATATAGATAGCAGTATTTCAGTCTTAGACAACTATACAATATCACTAGTTAATCACTAAGGCGATTCGTTCCCGATTCCGAAATAATTCTGCACTTTGGGGGAAAAACCATGTAATTCTGTCAGGCCAAGTTCGCTAAGCGAACTCCCAATGAAGCCTTGATTCGCTACGCGAATTCTCAGCGAACAGAAATCAATAACTTCACTATGTCTTGGAAGTCACATTTTTCTACGTGAACTCCCAACGAAGCCCTGATTCGCTACGTGAACTCCCAGCAAATAATTAATTAATTTACATTCAGTCCCAGACCCCTTTCGCTAATAGTTCACTACAGCGAAATCCATTTCGCTATGCGAGTAATAGTTCGCTACGCGAACACTGCTGCACAATTCCCTTGAAATCTCAAATATTCACCACGCAAGCTAAAGTTTGCCACGCGAACTCTGCTACGTAGTTTAAAACCAGAAAAATGCAGAATTTATATTTTTGGTCCCAAATTTCCACATGCAATCCAAAATGGTATGACATTAGGTCAAGACAAGGATGTTATAACATTTTATTAGAGAGAAAAGAGCCTAAAACATGCATATAAGACATTATTAGGCAATTCCTCTCAAAACCCATAACCCCCAAGTCATGCCAATCCCATATAATACCCCAAAGTCTCTAAATATAAGACTCACCTTAAGATGTAGGTGATGATAGGCTGCGAAAATCAGAAGGAACGATGGAGATTGTTGAACTTGAAAGGCAAGAAAGAGTTGGGTTGAAGCAAAAAGGGTCTTCTTCTTCCCCTCTATTCCACAATTCCTATTTTCTACAAATAGTATTTTTTTTTTCCAAGACTTATGAGTTACTTACCAAACACTCCCTTATGTTTTCATTTAAACGGATGAGAAGACCAATTTATTCCCCAACCAGACTATAATGTCCAACCTGTCCCTTAGTTCCTTTTCAACTAGATAGAACTTATACATATATACACATATTTCTTTATGTTTAGGAAAAATAGGATATTATAATAATAATAATAATAATAATAATAATAATAATAATAATAATAATAATAATAATAATAATAATAATAATAACAATTTCCCCTGAGAACCTACTCTTTATGTGAGAATTTATGTAGAAAATAATGCTATGCAAAAATAGCATAAGCACATAGTGGTCAAAGACAATGAAGGTGAGAAACTCATTCAACGAGTTGAATTTGACTAGAAACCAAAATTCGGTGAGTTATGTCAAAGGGTTGAGCATCAGTGTAAAGCAAAAATCACCAAATTATGGTGAACCAAACCTCTTCAAGAAGACAATGTTGAAGAGAAGGAGAATAACCAAGAGGGACCATAAGTTGTTAAATGGGCTGATGTGAGAAGTAATGTCAAAGGTAAAAATAAGGTTAACCATATAGAGAGCACGGTTGAAATTGTATGCAGAAATGATTTTGATGCCCTCGAGATTTGATATCTTGGAGGTGCACTTGACCTGGGTACACATGATTGTTTCATGGAACGTAAGGGGATCAATAAAGCAGGTAAGTGTAAAGAGGTAAGCTCCTGCCTCAATCACATGAAACCTGAAATTGTAATCTTAGTTAAAACAAGAGTGAAACCTCATCTACTTAATATAAATCTAAAGTTATCAAGATGACAATTCTAGATAAAACATTAGCCTCATGATAATGTGTCATGCTCACGAAATTCATTCAATTGAAAAAAATCTTGAAATCTCCGAATACAAAAAAATCATTATTATCTTAATAATTTCCCATTTCCCAATAATATGCATCATACTTTATTAGGATTATTTAAATCTTATCTTTTAATTAAATTGGTTAATTTATATCAATAGTTTTCGTTTCTTATACAAAATACCAGCTCTCATTGAATATACTTATATATATATATATATATATATATATATATATATATATATATATATATATATATATATATATATATATATATATATAGAGATCATACACCATGAGTTACATCAATATTTTTTTGTTGATTGACCATCATATAGATCATACTATAAGTTTGAGATTAATCTATAATGATTTACTATACGATCAAGATATCCAAAGATTAACGCCAAAATAGACTTTAATACAACGTTAATTTTGATGTAGTTCAATTACATAGTAAATCATTATAGATTAATCTCAAACTTTATAGGTATGATCTATATGATGGTATGTTTCAATCCAACGGTTGATTTTAAAAATATTAATCCAAGTGACGCTGAGCGAGTGTAACTCATGATGTAACTCTTCGTGTAATATATATATATATATATATATATATATATATATATATATATATATATATATATATATATATATATATATATATATAGGTATTTAATGAGAACCGATATTTTATATAAGAAACAAAAACTATTAATATAAATTGACCAATTTAATTAAAAGATAATATTTAAATAATCCTGATGCATATTATACAAATAAGT
>CM038793.1:301226521-301394909 GCA_021764765.1 Vicia sativa
CATGGTACCGGTCATGGGTGGAACAGATGTAAGTGTATTGTTTATGATAATTGATACCCGACTGTACTACACGTTTACTTTGGTACCCGACTGCCTTTAGTTCAAGGGAGCTCGTTTGTGTATTTAGCAGCGGCGTTAGTCATTATAAATGCTCAAGAATTATACATATCTAGTATAACCTGAGAAATGTGAACTAGGTGATCACAATCCACACATCTCTAGTATCAGTTCAAAAATTTGTTCTACATATGCTATTTTTTGTTTAAATGCAAACATTAATGTTACTTCTTCATTGGTCTGTACTTAATTATTGTTGTAGCACTTTGTTTTGTAAGGTTTCTATGTTCCTCATTATACTAATTTACATGTTTTGCATCTGGTTGAGTGATATTCATGTTATATATTTGTATTATCTCTGTTCTATTGATAGGCAGCTTTTTGTGTAGACTCAAATTTATTGTAGTTGTAATTGTAATGTTTTGTAATTGCAAGTTTATTTCTCTCATTTGTTTGACGATACTGTGATCGTCAATCTGTGGACCTGAATTCAATTGCCTTCTTATTTGACAGTCGCCGACTCAGGGCTGAACAGACTCCTGATGAGGTTTGTCCCTCTCAAAAACTTCAGTTCTGCAGTTTGTCCCCTGCATTCGTTCCGGTAGTTTTTCTGACATTGGGTCGCGTAGATACATGGAAGATGAACATATAAGGATAGACGAAACAAGAAAGATGAATCGAAATTGAAACATCGAATATCATATTCATACTAATGCTATTATTTTCAATGTCACCCTCCATCTCTCTCACCGTAAGCTCATTTCACTGCAAATTCTAGCGAACAATTACGAATCATTCACTTCCATTATCAGTCTCTAAAACTGTCTTTGTTTTAATTCTAAACATCATAGTCCCTTGTATTGGCCACAAAACTGCTACGAACTCAAAGTTGGAACTTACCAACAACAGGAGGGAGTTTCATATCATTCAAGAGTTGTGTGAGGTTTGTTCAAACATCGTGTAGAATATCTGCACCTGGAACCTTCCCAATTGTAAATAATGAAAAAGAAATGTCTAATGATGTCTTAAGGGATATTAAGGTAGTTCTTGACGCAGATCCCTTCCTAGTGCCAAAGATGTTGACCTTCTGTATCAATTTTTGAAAAAGGGTTCATTTTAATTTCAGTTACAAATATATTTTTGAATTGTAACAGTGCTTTTGTAGTTTACATTTTCAGAATGAAATAGATACCTAACTGAATTTAAGCTTTCTCTTCACTGCATCTCAGATCCGAGTTTTGTTGGCACAAGTTGTTATGGATCGGCGATTTTTTGCAGCTAAACAAATCTGACTGATCTCTAACAATGGCTCCTGTTGCTCCTCGATCTGGCGATGCGATATTCGCAAACATCGAACGCGTTGTAAGAAAACCAAAACAAAATCCTTATTTTGAGTTAATTGTATCAGTCTGAATTAGAATTTGTTCTCGCTCGCAAGGTGTTCGATGAAATGTCCCAACGGGATTCTTTCTTCTTTTTACTTCTCTTTTGATTTTCTTATGTTGAGATGTGTTGTTGATGATTATGTTCAAATTGGAGCTTGTAAATTGGTTATGATGTTGCTGTCCACTTTCCGAGATGCCGAGCAGACCCTATCCAGGTGGGTTGGGTCCATTCACCGGGAGAGACCCCAATGTAAAGAAGCCTCCATGGTTGAGACAGAAAGCTCCTCAGGGTGAAAGATTTTCTCAAATTAAGGAATCTATCTCTCACTTGAAACTCAATACTGTGTGTGAAGAAGCACAGTGCCCCAATATAGGAGAGGTAAATAACTTTCCTCTTTATTCTTCTAATTATCATATTTTGTTTTTATTCAAATAACCTTTACATTCTGATGGACAGTGTTGGAATGGAGGTGAGGATGGTATCGCAACCGCTACCATCATGGTTCTAGGGGATACGTGCACTCGTGGATGTAGATTTTGTGCCGTCAAGACCAGCAGTAACCTACCACCTCCTGATCCCATGGAACCGGAAAATACTGCCAAGGCCATTGCCAGTTGGGGGTCAGTATATAACATCTTAATAACATATCAATTAACAATCTGCACATTAATTACCAATTTCTGAATTTTCAGTGTGGATTATATTGTCATAACAAGTGTGGACCGTGATGATATACCTGATGGAGGAAGTGGACATTTTGCACTAACTGTGCAAGTTATGAAGGTTAAAGATGCATTTTATACAAATAATATAATGCAAGTTATGATTACAAACTTTTTTTGATTCATTTTGCAGAATATCAAACCTGACATCATGGTTGAGTGTTTAACCTCTGATTTTCGGGGTGATCTAAAGGCCGTAGAAACCCTGGTTCACTCAGGTTTAGATGTCTTTGCTCAGAACATTGAGACTGTCAAACGGCTCCAAAGACTTGTTAGAGATCCCAGAGCTGGGTAAGTTCAATTGCTGATCCAACTACTTTCTCATAGAACCCTAAAATGTTACTTCACTACAGGGTTGGAGGTTCAATACCAAAAATGGATGAATTAGTTTTGCATATCATCTTTTCTTTCTTAAATTTACAATCAAGTCATTTGTCTTTTATTCGATTTTTAACTGGATTTTCTAATTCTTAATGTCTTCTCTGTTCAGTTGCTAAGTATAAGTAGGGAAGCATATGGCCCTCTAATAACAAACAAATGAGACTCATTTCTAATAATTTCTGAGTTACAAATTCAGATTAGCTTATTCTTCAATGCTAATATTCCTAAAAAATAGGGACATGGGAAATGATGGAGGAAACATCATAGTAAAAGCATGTTGATTGTGGGTTGTCCAATTACTTTACTACTAGTATTGTGGAACATGATTTAAAACTTACCTTCTGTTATCATAGGTATGTTTTTCTTCATTATAAATTATCATTAGTTCCATTTCTTATGCATAGTATGGTTGTAGGTATGAACAAAGCTTGGCAGTTCTAAACCATGCAAAACAAAGCAAGGAGGGTATGATAATAAAATCTTCAATAATGTTGGGCCTTGGAGAATCTGATGATGAGGTGAAGAAAACGATGATGGACTTAAGGTCCATAAATGTGGATATTCTGACTCTTGGTCAGTACTTGCAGGTTAGCTTACGTGAAATATTCTGATGCCTCCTTTGCATGCTTGTTATAACCTTTGAAAATAAATATTAAAGTTCAGTCCTTGGTTACAAGTCACTCACCCACAGCCTCTAGCAATCCCTGAATCAAAGAGTAGTATAACAGAATATCATGTTAGAAATAGTTGAATATCGTTTATGGTGTTACAAATTAGTTATGCCGAGAGGGGATTTTACCTGCGAGAACACCTTGTAAGCTGTCCAATATAACAGATATACAAAGCAGAGGAGCCATGACAGTGACATAATCAACAACTTCCTTATCTGAAATCGACAGTGAAATTAAAGAATCTGCTAGGGTTACAGATTGTTCCATTCGATTATTGGTGGCATCAACACAGGCTATCAGTTTGATTGGAAAGCAAGGGTCGCTAATCAGATCCATACAGGATAGTTCTGGTGCCTCTTAGAGTACTGTCAGTTGGTATGCTTCCTGCCCTGTTTTCCAATTATACATTTATTAGTGGCAATTATTGATTTGTGTGGATTCTCTTACATTTACTAATGATACGCGAAGCATAGTAATTAATCATGAGTCAAGTTCTCTCTAATAAAAATTTAACATGCTAAATTAAGGGACATATACAGTTCTGCTAAATTGGACGAGCGCTTATCAGATGAAATGAAGAAAAATGAAGATTTTGTTCTCGCTCGCAAGGTGTTCGATGAAATGTCCCAACGGGATTCTTTCTTCTTTTTACAAATTTGGTTTTCCTGCATCTATTCTCAAGTAAGTCTGAATTCTGAAACCTTATTTTCATGTTCGCCTCGTAAAGAAGTTGAACTAATTGAGTTAAGAATGAAAAAGTGATGCAATGTTTGCCAGCCTTGTGCAGTTGTGACTGTTGTATTGTATGAGTAGCAGTTTTATAACATGAAGTTGATAATCTTCCTAAATTTATGATTTTCACATTTACTTAATTATATTTCTGATGCTCAATTTTGGTTGTTTTTACAGGTTGAATTGTCTCGTCCTGATGCTGAGCTTAGGTTGCTTGAAGTCTTCAGAGTAAATATTGGTTTGTATCAATGCACATAATTCTTTTAATTATAATTTTAAATATCATTATAATTTTACAGGACTATTATTAGTGTTCTTTTCGTTAACATATTGTTCAGGAAAATTATAATTTAAAGGACTATTACGCCAAAAAAAGTTCAAGAAGAATTGTGAGAAAGGTTATATATCTACTCAAGTCACTCAACCTCATCCTATTCCGTAATGAAGATGGCGTCGAAGAATCAGATGAAGAAGACCTATTGCGTAATGAAGATGGCGTTGAAGAATCAGATGAAGAAGACCTTAGTAATGAGTTCTGATTTGTACTATTTTTGTTGTTGATTTGTTATAATTTGGATAGTTTTATTTTTTAAGTTATGTGGACAAGTAGACAAATGAATATTAGTAGCTTGGTTGTTTGACTTATTTTGAATAATGTGGCTATGTAAGAACTTGTTACAATAGTGCCTTTTATGGTTGTGGATGGTCGGAGAGGATGACCGGAGCCCTAGCTCTGGTGAAGGACTTCGGCGCTGACCTTTTGACCTAGGCGTGGCTTCACGTGATTGGACGATTTAAAACCCTGGGCCACAGCGCGCGTTTTGATTTCAATTGTTTGATTTTCAGGGAAAAGTATCCTATATATATTTATCCAAGTGTATAAGTTAATGGATGTATCACCACCCTAGTGGTTATCCATGCACGCGCTAAGTCCTTTCTTCCCTCAAGGCGTTGGTTCGATCCCTGCCTTTTGCAAAATTGTTTTATTTTTCTGATTTTTAGTGGTAAAGTTTTGTGGCTGTAACCCCAGGGTCATGAGTTCAACACCCTGGAGGCCAAAACTAATTTTTACTACCTATTTCGTTCATATTTTCTATTTCTTTTTTCTTTTCTTTTTTCAATTTATTTTAAATCCTTTCAAATATTTTTTTTAATACAACAAAAAACCCTAAAAAATATTTTTATTTTAAATTTAGGTTTAAAAAATGTTTAATTAATTTTAGACACAAAAATAATTTATTTTTCTTCACATTTAAATTATTTTTCCTAATTAATTTTTAATTAACTTAGAATTAGGTTTTCTTAATTAAAATCAATTCCAAAAAATGTTTTTCTTTAATAATTAGGGCTTAGAATATTTTCACAATTATTAAAGCATTTTTCTCATTATTTATTTATTGTTTTTACATTTAAATTCAAGAAATCGATGTATAGGTTGCAAAAATATTTTTTTAATAGCGTAGATTTAATTTTTCGCATTAATTTTTCGCACCTCTTATTCGTAATATATATATATATATATATATATATATATATATATATATATATATATATATATATATATATATATATATATATATATATATATATATATATATATATATATATATATATATATATATATATATATATATATATATATATATATATATATATATGGTCTCTTTGAAGTATAATATCTATTAATATTTAATAGAATACGGTTTGAAGTAGTAATGTCAAGTCAAAAAATAATATTATTCAAAATAATCCGCCACAAATTTGAACAAAAGAACTTCAAAAAATTTTGAACCGATTGAGTGACTTTATTATTCGGTAATTTTAATAATTTTAGTGTAATTGAAAGATGTAAGAATGATTAAAGTAATACATTTAAGTGTCTCTCATCATTACCGTAATTCTTCTATTATATGCAATTTCTCATCTCATAAAGTGATAATTGACTATTACTATAGAAGTATTTACCTGACATCTAAAATTCAATCGTCAAAATAGATTAGTTTATACGGGTCAGTTTGTTAAATTCAACAAAATATAAGGTTTGAGACTGAAAATCTAAGTTCAAATTTCATAAGAGTTTTTATTATCAAGCCTTACAAAACCGTATCCATTAGAGTTAGTCTGAATGAGCCGCATCTAGTATGTGTTGGAAAAAATAAATAAAACATAAAAAATAAAAAGAAACAAACCACAACAATCAACATAACATAGAAACTCTAAAATTGGAGAAAATATTATGGGCATTGTCAAATGACAACCCAAGAATAATGCTATATAAAAATTGTTACAACACATAAGTTAACCTTAACTATCTCACAGACCCTTAAAACTAAACTATGTGGAACTTCAAAGAACTTGTATCTCTAGAAATAGCATTCGACTCCCCATTCATTCACAAAACTAGGTGATGTGAGACTTATTCAATAATATATTTTCAACCAACGCTAATCATCTCCACCTTAATTAAAAATAATATATTAACTTTCATTTTCCGACAATCATACTCCACCCTAAAGAGTATAGTCACTTGAAGCTACACCGCTCCAAGAATTTTCAAATTGTCTTGGTTGACAACTATAGTTTTAAAAACTATCATACTCCACTTAAAGAAGAGTATACTTCACTTGAATTTAAATCACTTCAAGAATTTTCATATGTCGAAAACCAGATTGAAAATTTATGGTGCAACTTTTATGTTGGTATGAAGCTCTTCAAATATCGACATAATCCCGCACCTTTTGTAAACTTGATTGTATCAACACATGTTTGACTTAAACATTTCACAAGTAAAAGATAATTCGTCCATCAATTTTCTCTAGCCTAAACTGTACAACAAAACTTGTGGTTGCAGCTCAACAACTCTTTCGCAACATCATCATTATTTTTCTTATGTTGAAGATCAAACAAAGCTGCAACCACATTGCATACTAAAAACTCCTATCTGCAAATTGAACTAGACTCTGATACCAGTTGTTGGAAAAAATAAACAAAACATAGAGAAAAAAGAGGAACACAATCACAACAAATGAACATAACATGGAAACTCAAAAACTTGAGAAAAACCACAGTCGTTGTCAAATGATAACTAGGGAATAACACTATGTAAAAATTGTTATAATACATAATTTACCCTCAACCACCCCACAACCCTTAGTATAACCATACTCCACCAAAAAAATATTTAACTACATCTCACAACACTCTAATACAAGAGCATAAAGAAAAGAAAAAAATTGAATACTGACTTAAAGTGTTATTAACTAGCGCATCTTGTAACAGATAATTTGAATTATATTTATAATCTTGTATTTTTTATATATATATATATATATATATATATATATATATATATATATATATATATATATATATATATATATATATATATATATATATATATATATATATATATATATATATATATATATATATATATATATATGAAATTTTTAATAAAAAATAATTTAAAAATGTCCTTCAAAGTCGGATAGTCCGCATTCTATCTAAAAATTGAACTCGGGTACTATAAATATTTGAGCATGTATTATAATAGGATTTTTAACCCGATTATATAAAGCACGAGCTGACCAACGTATTGCTTCACAGCCCTTGTTAATAGCAGTAACTTTAATCCTATGCCTCTAAATTCTATATCTTGAATCGATTGATAGTCATGTTCTTTTAACTTTCAAAAAATGATCAATGATAATCATGATAATTTTACTTATATCAAATGCTTCTACATTCTTTTATTTACAAACTATTAACTATTTAAACTCCTGTTTTATCATATCAAATATTTTGGGCCGGCTCAAGCATCAAGTCACATAAATTAGTTTTTAGGTTTTAAAAAATTAAATTTAAAAAAGATCTTAAATTTTTTTATTTTATTATAATAATATATAATGATACATTATAAATATAAATTATCATAATTTTTATTTATTTTAAATTTTATTTTTAGCAACTATAAAAATTTTATTTTAAAATTCTCATTTTCAAAAAAAAAATTAAACTACAAATAGATTGGACCGGCCTTGCAAATATCAATTAAGGTGATTGGTGAGTAAATACTTTAACGTCATGACACATCACTTGTTCACCTAAAACCTTAAGGTGATAGGTGAGTGAGTTCTTCCACTTATATATGTTTAAGTCTTTACATTTCTACCCAATGTGAAACTATTTCTCCATTTACTCACAGTTGTTATATATTTCAACAGTATTTATCTAACTTGCTGTGTATCTTTGTAATTATAGTATTTCTGTTTTTCTTTGGGGGTATTATAATGAAATAAAAATCAAGTATTGTTTTAAGTTGTGATTTATTTTTTATTATGTATATAATTCCTTTGTAATTATTTGTAGGGTAAAGTTGAAGAATCAAAATTGGACTTGTTTAATTTGCCTTTATATCATCCTACTATAGAGGAAGTAAAACAAATGATCAAAATTGAAGGATCATTTAACCTTCAAACATTGGAGACTTTTAAAATTGGTTGGGATGCAAACCTACAAGAAGATATTGTTGATTATGTTGATAGCAAGATGAGAGGAGAATTCATAGCCAAGTATCATAGAGCTTGCTTCGAATCTCTTTTAATACCTGAGTTTGGTGAACATATCATGGATGAATTGTTCTCAAGGTTTGCAAAACTTATTGCACAATTCATTGAGTTAAAGTCACCAGATTTTTTCAATATTGTGTTGTTCATGACCAAGTGTTCTTAAAGAAGGTAAAATGAATGTTGTGGGTTGTGACATTCATACGAGGAATAAAGATATTTATAAGGCATTAAAGAATAAGGAATTAAGGTATTTGATTAACTAAGTGTTTGTTGAACTCGAAGTAAAATATTTCTCATGTTGGAGAATCTCTTATTTTACAAGATTTCAATGTGAAATCTTTAGAATTTGAATGTTAATGTGAATTACTTAAGGGTCTTTAAAAAAAAACTATATTGTTTTGATTATGTTTTTGGTTCCTGATAATTAAATCGAGTTATTTGCCTAAGTTGGCACTACTTATCTACACCATTGTCTCTTTAACATAAACCATCTCGCAAACATTTATCTAGAATAATTTCATCTCCTTCAACATATTGTAGGTAGATCCACACAGGACACGGTTTCACCAAGTTTATTTATTTCATATAAGGAGTCTTCACCGATTAAATTAAGTCTAATTTGGTTAAATCTAATAACTGATGCAATCAATAGTCTTTGTTTTGAATTGAGTGTTCAACTTATATTTTTAATATTAAATCCGAACCGATTCAACTCGTTCGTTAATGGGTAGAGTTGGGTCGGATTCGTGGATAATTTTGTGGATAACCCATTAAATATAATTTTTAAATTTTAAATAAAATATTCATTTTATTAACACATTTATTTACAAAAACATTAAAAAATTATAAAATATTAGTATTTAATTTAAATAAAATTTATCGTTTAATACTTAAAATCTCCTTTATGATTAAACTCAAATAAAAAATATATAAAAATGGTGTGAAGTATAATTTAAAAGATTAAATATGTCTCTTTGAATGAAGAAATTTGATATCTCAAATTTGATGTAAAAATATATATATGCATTCTAGAATTATACTAGATAATTTATAAATAAAATAAAATAAAATAAAATAAAAATATAATGACATGTCAGTGGATTGGATTCGTGTGTTCGTGGATTTAAAATTTCAAATCCATTACCCGAATCAAATACTAATGGATTTGAATGAGTTGGTTCGAGTTGGACCAGTATATAATTGGATTAGATAAAAATAAAGGTCGAATTAGGTTGGATGAATGGATTTGCGGGTTTGTCCGTAGTCATGAACACCCCTACATATAGTATATCAATTTTCCTCTGTGGAGAATATTTATTGAAAAACTTCTAATCATGAAAGGGAAACATCATGAGATTTAATTCAAAAAATATCTTTTATAGAAAAGTAGAATTACAAACTCTCTTGATACAAAAAGATACTGTCAATCTCATCTAACCTGGTTAATATACAATATCATATACAATACTCCCTCCAGTCTCATATGTAAGCAACTTTACAAAAATATCACCCTTTAAAAAAATGTTTAAATGCATTTAAGTTTTACATTATTTCTAATTTTATCCCTACTTTTTGTTTTGGAAATCGTTAAAGCATAGGAATGTGAAAAAAAATAGGGATATATATGGAAAAAAATTTAAATGCATTTAAGTTTTACATTATTTCTAATTATGTGTGTTTTTTGCTTATATTTAAGACTAATGGAATTTTTTTGTTGCTTACATTCGAGACCAAAGGGAGTATATTTAAACTCAGCAAACACTACAACAAAACTGTGATTTAGCATCGGTCAAAAGTGGACGCTACAAGGTTAAAAGCATATGTTAATGAGTTATTAACGTCGATGTCGGGACGAACGGCTCAAGCCTCAAAGCTAATAGTAGTGTTAAGCTAGTACAAAGTAGTATCAGTTTCTCGATATGCTAAAGCAAAACTTAGACATGACTAAATATCCAACGACATTTGAGTACCTAACACCAGATCTTAGAAACACTTCCTTGTTTATGTGTTTTTCATTAGCTTCGACTTTAACCAATGCTAATAACTTGTATAGCGTCATCTTTTAGAGACGCTAATAACTTTGACTTTAACCAAAAAAATTACATAGAAACATCAAATAATCAAGGATAAGAAGCATTGGACATATCTTGGTAACAAAGATGAGATTGTAACCGGTCTTAAGATACATCAAATTAAACTATTGTCACAAATGAAACAGCTTTGAGATACACATGTGGATCTAGCCTCACATTGGATTCAAGAGACACATAGGAAATTATGGTTTTGTTGAAAAGAGTTCAGTGATTTGGAAACTAGGTTTTATTCAATGATTGGAAATGGCTTGGTTAGTTTGGAATTTTAGGTTGATTCCATGAATTTTGGATTGGGTTGGGAATTCGGGTTTTATGAAAGGAAAATAATGAAGTTAGAGAATATTGTACGTGTTTACCTTGGCTTTTGGTAAACAAGCATTAGTCTTCTTAAATTGATACTTCGATTACTTGTAGGAACCACTAGATTGATCATAGAACATATGTGCTTACTTTTGTTAAACTTTGTTGGTAATGAACACTTCGACATTACTAAAAAATTTAAAAGTAATGTAAAGACCATTTGTAAAAAGTGCAGGAATGTAAAAAATCATTTCCATAGAAACTTAAATGGAATCAAAATAACTTTGAAAGTAAATGATTGGATATTGAATGTAAATGTGGTGATTCATACGTATATGTTACTCAGAAAAATCTTTCTCAACACACTTAGATACTGAATTATTTTGAGTTTGGTACAATTGAACACACATAATCCTAATGCTAATACCCCCTATTTATATTATTTCGATGGTTACGATAACAAATGGTCTCTTCTCCAAAGAATGACACATTCTCGCTTGAATGTGCTTCGCCCTTCACAGGTTTCCACACGCCTCTTTTAAGGAACAAATACGACCAAAATATTGTTATCATCCTTATTTCAAATTATCTTTATCGAACTCACTTTCAAATAAACTCCAAAAACCCTTCTAAGTCTCAGCATAGTATCATTTCGCAGGTCTAGGACTTCTTCGCCAAATACCTGGTCGAAGTATTCATATGACCTCCTAGTCGAAATCAACTTGTCTACATCAAATATTTTCTTCAGCTTTATTTGACATTCTGTCTCTTCCTGAGCATCGAAATTACAACTAACAAATTTCCCCATAAAATATCTTTTTCGACCATATGGAGAAAGGGACATCTTTTCAAGTCTCGACGCGACAATACTCATTGTTGTGACGTCATGGTCATCATGAACATCTTTATTTAAACATCTCATTGAGACGTACAAAACTGCAAAAACTCATTATTATCCCTACTTTGTAGGAGTAATATGGCAATTGAAAAGACAATCACATGGCTAGCCTCTAAAACACGCACGTGTCCCACTAGCTAACTTTATTTGTCAATCAAAGGAAACCGAGCATCTATTTTCTTCCTCTATAAGTATGCTTCATATTACTCATTTCACTTTTTCTGTTCTGTAGCTCTCAAAACTTCATCCTTCTTGCGATTTTTTCGCAGAAACACGTCCAAACAACTTTTTTCATCTCCAAATTTCAATCTTTCAACAATGGCACCTTTAAAAACCAAGAAGAACAAAGTTGGAAAGAAACAAAAGGAAACTCCATCAAATGTTACCTAGATCGCAAGGCCATTGCTGGTAGGGAACCAAGAATATGTTCCTGGACCTTCTCTACTTGAAAAAAATCGCAAAATTTATCAATCCCAAGTACTTATTCCTCTTACTATCATAGGTGAAACTCATGCGTATATGGGTCCTTTGTCTGACCCTGATGTTGATGCTGGAAAACTCCAAGAGTTTTTTTTCCCACTTATCATTATACGAAACCCATAGCTGGTAACAAAAAAGTAGACGATGAAAATACTAGTGCTAAACTAGATTCTCAGGTACAAACCGTACTTGAGAATCAGGCAAAGTCTTTGACTGAAGAATTAGAGATAGAAAAACCTATTAATTTAGATTAATGAGCAATGCTCTTAGAGTGTTTCTCTCTTGCCCTTTATTCAAAGACCTTGAACCTTACCTCTCTTGGCTTCCTATCAAATGCATTTTCCATCCTTCTTTGATACAATTGCCCGTGACAGAGAGCTGCCAATCTTTTATCATAAATGAGATTCAATTGATCGAGATTGTTCTGAACCCATTCAGCTTAATCAAGCTTTACATATATCATAATCCTTAACAAAGAAATGTCGACTTCGACAGGAAGGACTTCTTCTATTCCATATTGCTGAAGCGTTAAAGCGGCAAGAAAAAAGTAAGTATTTTTATAGGTTTATCATATAATTTCCACAGGGATTAGTGCTACTAAATATTTGTTCGATAAATCTCTCATTAATGAGTTTGTATTAAAATGGGTTTGTTTGTAAGATGAAAGAATTAAATTTAACAACATAAAAAGAATTTCATTCTTCGAATAGTAAAAAACTCTCGAGTTTGTATTTCGTCTATCCTATCAAACACTTAACTTACTACCCAGTTTCACTTAACCTAAACTACTCTTCAATATCATCATGTATCACTCACACAAAGGTCATCTCTAATCCAGAGAGATATCAATTGTATTACTCTCATCGACGATATCTCAGTACAACATGAACAACATAGAGGCATTAAGAGTCGATACCTAAGTGGTTACTAATGCTAAATATATCTCTAGAGTCTAAGCCAAATAAATATTCATTCTATGTCCGGATTCGAACCATCCATTTCTGAAACAACGCAAACCCAAATAAAGAAAACAATTATTAACATTGATTTGTAAAATGAGTTTTATACAACACCGTAAGATATAAATATACATATAATCAAGGTAAATATACCTACAAAATACAAAAAATAATGCTTACAAAAAGAAGAAGAGGAGAAGAAACCAAATCTTTTACGGTGTCAATCGCGATCAACCAAGCTCCCAGTCCCGAATCATCCAATTGCAAGCCACAAATGTTGTTTTCTAAGCTCTAAACATCAAAGAATAAAGGTGATGGAGTTTAGGAACAAATATCCTAAAACCATAACATAGAAAATAAACTAAATATGTTTTTATAAAATTCATCTCAGCAGACCGCACTAATCGGGCCTGGAGCGGTAAGTGCGATTTACTAAAATAACACGTTAAACCGCCTAAAATCCCGCTACGCGGGCTGATCCTGTTAAGAGTCACCCCGCTAAGCGGCGTGATACTGCTCAATGACCTCATCAGCACAACCTCTTCCAAATCTGTCAAAAAACTCGTAGCGCGCTACAATTCCCGCTTAGCACGCTCGCCTGGACAGAACTTCCTAAAAATGGATATTTTTTCCCGAAAACGTGCATCCAGAGTCATTCCTTCGACACTGTAACACGGTGGGAGAACTGACTTGTTTGTTTTGCTTTATATCACAAATGTTGCGGATAGAAAGAGTCGTCATTGACTTTTCTTTTATCCAATAAAGGGAAGGTGAAAAGAACAGGAAAAAACCTTCGTTAGATTTTGAGTATGGGAGGTTATTATGAAAAGGGAAGGTATTAGCACCCTTTCCATCCGTAGTTATCTACGGGTTCTTAGTTGCTTAGCTCACTTTGAAAATTTGCTTTCTGTGTTTGTGTAGTTTGAAAATGTTTAAAAAGGCATTTCACTTTGACTTCGTAATGATTCTCGTTGGAATGTATACGAAGTGTTCGGAAAATGTTTGTTTGGAAAATATTTGACTTTGTAATAATTCACGCTGGAATGTATACAAAGTGTTTGAAAAGATAGTTTTGAAAAGTGTGAGGTGTGAAAAAGTGTTTTGATTGGAGCAAGCAACAAAGTATTATTACCTACTCAGAATGATCATTTCCATGTTATTTTCCCTTCTCCTTTAGAATATGGTTATCCATACCATTAGTTGGCAGATAACTTTATTCGTTTGGATGTGGAGGGACAACCAAAGGGTCATCATATGGTCATAGAAGGCAACATGTAAGGATACCTTTAGAAATTTGTAGGGACGATCATCACTTTTCATAGGCAACAATCGAGGGACGAGATCATGTATTTGTAGGCAACATCTAGGGTCATCGAGGGACTATGATCTTTTTATCGAAGGGACTATGATGATATTATTCGTAGGCGTCTTTTCTAATTGTATCCCTACGTTCGAGGGACATGACCATGTTATTCAGAAAGGCAACAAGAGAGCATACCCTAAGGGGTGTGCAAATGTGAAGAGTGTGTTGTATTCAGATATTTATCTTGATATTAGAAGTGATTTAGGGTTTATTTTAGTCTTTAGCATGTAAACCCTAATTAACTAGCAGTAAATATATGCATAAAGTAAAGTGCGGAATATAAAGTACGAAAATGTAAATCCTACGCTATTACATGGCTTTAGGAAAGATACATAATATGAGTGCGGAAAGTAAAGGCAGAAATGTATATCTACACTATTACAGAGTAAAATCTGTGTGACCTATACATCTTTTCTAGAATTGTAAATGCAGAATAGCAAATAAATAATCAGGATAATATGAAATATGTTAGTGAAAATGTTTTGGAAATTAGTAAAAAAGTTTTAGGTTAGTAACCCTAATTACTAGAAAAGAAATTATTTTTGTGATTTTTGAAAAGGTTTTAATTAATTTTGAAAAAGAAAATTAAGTTAAATTAAGGAAAATAGGAAAATAAGGAAATAAGAAAAGTTAGAAAAATGAGAAAAAGGGTCAGCAGGGATCGAGCCCCGAAGTTGCGCTTGATGCTTCTATCGGGTTACTTCAAAGTTGCTTGCATGCTTCTAACAGAAGTTACTTCTATCAGAAGTTGTACTTGTATGCTTCTGTCAGAGGTTGTTTTCCAGAAGTTCTTTCCCAGAACTTCTAAGTTCATCTTCTACTCAACACGGTGTAGCATTTCATTCTAACACCTGAGTCATAACATCTGCTGAAAAATAATAAACAGGTCAGAGTATCAAGTTTATCAAAGGATCATAGCATTAGAGGATCATATTATCAGAGGATTATATTGTCAGAGGATCATATTAAAACACATGTGGACTACAGGGGGTTTGAATGGACCAATCAGAAGGCAAGGTTTTTCCATGCGAGAGTCAGAGTTTCCCACTGAAAACCCTTGACCACCGTGGACGGTGGTTTCCACCTTCTTCTCCGATGAAAGGTTTTCTAAAACCTGCAATAATCCATCAAAAAATGAAAACAAATAGTCCAGATCGAATAATTAGGATGCTACGAATTCGATGGTGGTGTTATCTTGGCCTGAAACCGCCTGTAAATAGAAATACGAAGCTTAGCAGTTCTATGCCCTAATTCTGAAAAATCATGATCTGGCCATGAAAATCTTGTAACGATGACCCAGAGCTTCTCTAATAAACCTCAGGAAATGATTAGCATGGTTAGTTTAGATCAAAACATCATAAAAAAAGAAATACGAATTTAAGAAAAAACATGTAATTGGAGCTTCATGATGCATGCAATTCAGGATGTTTTGGTCATGGATTTTGATCCATACTTACCCTATGTTACCTCAGGAGCACGATGGAGTGTTTGGAATTGCTTGAGGACGGATGGAACTAGGGTTTCGATGGTGCAACTTTCTCTTGAGGATTTGAACAAGAACCCTAGTTTTTCTGGCTGCCAAACTCGTCATCCTTAATGTCTGAATGTGCTATGTATATATAGGGTCAGAGGTTAGGTCAAGACTTGAATGAAAAATATATCAACTTGAATGCAAAATATTTGATTGAAATATTTTATCAAATTCTTACATATTTGCCTCAATCTTGTATTAATGCATGGTGCATGAAATTTCTAGCTAGCATGAGTTATCTTAGACCTCAAGACAAGTAGGAATCAAGTCCAACTCATCTTAACTCTTACCTTTGCATTTTATTTAATTAAAATTGAATTTAAATCATTAAATTCAAAAATAAATAAAATAAATAAAATATGGGCATGCACTTGAGTTTTCAGGCCATGGATAATGTCAAGATTAAGTTTGGATCATGAAAACTTACGCCCATTTGGAAAATATCTGCATTTGCTAAGTATTTCTCTTCATGCACCTCCTTAACAATGTCAAACTTGTAGAACATGTATCTTGCTCAATTTTCAACATTTTTAAGTGTTCTTGGACTTTTTAGAAAGCTCAAGATGTCCTCTAACCACTCCTTTTTGTTTCATCTTCATTTAAGTTTCCATGTGCATGTACACTTCTTTGCAAAAAGATGACTTTTTGTTGACTTTTAGAAAGACCTCTAATATTTTGATCCATAACTCTCAAATGAAGCATTTTTGGCCAAAGCTTGTGAGACGTGAAGTTGTAGAGAATCGAATTCCCTTAAAAATTCCCTTTGGTGGAAAAGTTTCTAATAAAGTATGTGAAAGTTATGCCTGGTCAAATTTCTATTGACTTTTGGTTCAAAAACCCTAACTTGGAAACTTTGACTTTTGATCAAATCTTGAGTTTTCTTGATGATTCATGGTCAACCCTTGATCATATAATGAATATGACCTCAAAATATTGATGTTGACCAAAAATTATGAATTTTGACTGTATGTTGACCACAGTTGACTTTTTGTCCAATACAACTAATTTTCAACCATCTGAGCAATTGACTGAGCAAACTTGAGCTATGAGGCTTGAAACTTGACATTGTGATCCCTTGAGACATGTGAGGATGTATGATGACCACTTGAGGTATTAGAACTTGATTTTGTCTTGAGAGAAGTAAAAACCATGTTGTGGGTTGATTGCTTAGGAGAGGGTTCATCTAGTCAACCCTTGAGAAATTCTTGAGTATGGAGATGTGGAATGTCTTGAACAATAGGAGGCCAAATTTTGTGGTATAACAGACACCTTATTTCTCGATGCTCCAAATGTACAACAATACCTACAAAAAGACATTAAAACTATTAATCAATACTGAAATGAATCAAAAACTCAATTATATACAAAGTATACATATTTACACAAAAGCTGGGGAATTATTCACGAAATATTAACACAAGAACCGATAAGTGCCACAAATTATATACGAAAGATAAAGACATTTTAGAAGTTATCAAACTCTCTTTAACTTGAAACATTGTTTATCCTCAAACAAATTCGTTTTAAAGAAGCAAAAGTAATCAACCAAAGAATCATGAATCAATAGGTTTTGAAAATGGAAAACAAATGTATGGTTTAATACAAAAACGCACACGCAAAGTAAATACTTACCACTAAACTACAACGACACATGATAATGAAACGAATCCTAAGTACAAAAATCATACAAAATATTCTAAAACAATACAAGCTTGAACATGAATCACACTTAGCAAAAATTCATTGGTAGATGAAAAACACACAAAAGGTGAGGATTTTTGACACTCATCCACAATCTTGCAAACAATAGACTATATTGTGCATTCACCCAAAAACTCATATTGAAAATACAAAGGCAAGAATCACAAGGACTTTTCAAAGTTGTAATGTGGCTTGGTTAGCAAACAAGGGATAATTCCTAAGCCTAATAAAAACATAAACTTGCCTAAACCTTAGTAAGTGATCAATTCACCAAAGACTCAAGCAACACAATTTCAATCAAACTTCTTCCAAATCTCTAATTGTCAAACCAAAACACCATACTTATTAACACAACATTATTCCATACTCTTTTTGTTTTTATTTTTCAAAGCTTTTTCAATTTTTCTTTCTTTTTCACTTTTTTCTTTCTTTTTATTTTCTTTTTCACAACCACATATACATCAACAACATAAGTGAGCAAAGATTGCTCTCCGCAACTTGAATTCAATCAAACATCATAATGTGAATACTGGTAGAACAAAGTTTGTTTTTAAATATATATTAAAGTTTTGATGTTAACAAGCATAAAAAAATTTGTACGAATGAATATGATACTCTGACTTGTACATGTTTCATTTCAGAAGATGTTCTGACTCTAGCGCAAAATGGAGAATATATCATGCTGAGCAGAAGATGAAGTTAGAAGTTCTAATGAGAGAAGAACTTCTGGACAAAGCACGCTCAAAGCAACTGCTGACAGAAACACACTTTAGAAGTTCGAATGAGACAAAACTTCTAATTAAGCACGCTCAAAGCAACTGCTGATAGAAACACGCATTAGAAGTTTTGAGCGAGAACTTTTGGAAGACACGCTGAAAAGAAAGCTTTTGAAGTAAAGAATAAAAAACAACTTCTGACAGAAGCAAGCAAAGCGCAACCTCTAATAAGAAGCACCAAAAGTATGTTCTGAAAAGAAGATGTTTGCTTACAGAACATGAAGTATTAGAAGTTCTAACAAAGATAGAAGTTCTGGTCACGCAAGCTAGGAAGAAACTTCTGATGGAAGCAAGTACAACGCAAATTCTGATAGAAGTAACTTATAATAGAAGCAGGCAAGAGTAAACTTCTGATAGAAGCACCAACAGAAGTTCTGATGAGAAGATGTTCCAACAAGGCTTACAGAAGATCATTATCAATATGTATGTTATCTTCTAAGAGACAAAACATGCTACAGTAACGTAAACCCACTAAGCTAAAAAGGCTAAGTACTTGAGTGGCACAACTTCCAAGGTTCCTTGGTTAAGCAAACTCACGTGGAGACAAGCAAGTTAATTATGTTTCCCATTCTTCAAGACACGCTACCTCCAATGGAAAGTTTTCCTAAAAATCTCTATAAAAAGTCTTCAATTCAAAAAGGAAAATTTTAACAATGATACAGTACAACAACACAGTACATCAACGAAAAATAATTCACATCAAATTATTTTAAGTAAACTCACGCTGCCAGTACAAAGAATTATTTTTTGTAAATTAGTTTACTATTCACTTGAGCTTCATTTTTGTGTAAACTTCACTTTGTGAAGAATAGCTTTTCTAGAAGCATTATTGTACACATTCAGTCAAAATTAACTTTCTGATAGTTGTTCCTTGAGAAGACCAGTTTGGGTCAGTATTCTTGAGAGGACTAGGACTAGTTGAGTCTTAGAGGTGTTAGTCACAACGGTTGGTTGTGCAGTTTGTTCCTTGAGAAGACTAGTTGGTCAGTGTTCTTGAGAGGGCTAGGACTAGTGAGTCTTAGAGGAAGTTAGTCACACCAGTTGGGTAGTGCACTCTGTAATCGTTGATTATAGTGGATTAAGTCCTCGTTGAGAGAGGCGAAATCACCTTGACGGGTGGACTGGAGTAGTTTGAGTTTCAAACGAACCAGGATAAAAATACTTGAGTATTTAGTTTGTTGTTTGGGTAAAAGATCTTAAAAGTAAGAAAAACGTATTCAACCCCCCCCCCCTTCTAAGTGTTTTTCCAAGCCTTCAATTGACATCAGAGCTCTTAGTTCTGGGTGCACAACACTTAACCGTGTCAGAAAAAATCCAGAAGGGAAGAACACAATGGCAACAGATCAAAGTAATAACAACACTAAAGCTCTAATGTTTGATGGAGAAGACTTTGAATATTGGAAATACATACTAGAAAGCTTTATCTTAGGATATGATCCTAATCTATGGGATGTGGTGTTGGATGGTTACAAACATCCAATAGATGCAAAAGGAAACAAGATAGATAGAAAGTCAATGGAGAAACAACAAAAGATAGATTACAAAAATCATCACAAGGCCAGAAACATTCTATTAAGTGTCATCTCTAAAGTAGAATATGAAAAGATCTCAAACAAAGACACATCACATGACATTTTTTAATCACTAAAAATGTCACATGAAAGGAATACACAAGTCTAGGAGACCAAGGCTCTAGCATTCATCCAGAAGTATGAAGCTTTTAAAATGGAGGATGACGAATTTATTGAACAAATGTTCTCAAGGTTCCAAACTCAGACTGCTGGTCTAAGAGTGCTGGATAAAGGCTATACAAATGCTGACCACGTAAAGAAGATCATCAGAAGCTTACCCAAAAGATGGGCGCCTATGGTGACAGCCTTCAAAGTGTCAAAGGATTTGAACACAATCTCCTTAAAAGAACTCATCAGTGCTCTGAGGAGTCATGAGATTGAACTTGATGAGTTTGAACCCCAGAAGAAAGGTAAGTCAATTGCATTAAAATCCACAAAAAATTCTAACGTTAATACTTTTCAGGTAAAAGATGGAAGTTCTGAAGATTCGGAGTCAGAAGATGAACTATCCATGATCTCTAGAAGGATGAATAAAATGTGGAAATATAGGCAAAAGAAATTCAAGAACCACAGAAGATCTGAGGATAAAGGAGAATCTTCTGGACATAAGAGGTTCAACAAGAAAGGCATCCAATGCTACGAATGCAAAGAAATAGGACATGTCAGAAGTGAATGCCTCAACATAAAAAAAGAAAAACCAAAGAAGAGGTTTGAAAAGAGAAGAGGAATGATGGCCACGTGGGATGACTCGGAATCCTTTGAAGTTGAAATCGACTCAGAAGATGAACATGGCAACTACAGCAGATGACTCTGCCTCTATCTCTGAGTCAGAAGAGGTATTTTCTGAACTAACTAGAACTGAGTTAGAAGATATCCTTTCAGGACTTATGGAAACCTATAGTCAACTCAAAATCAAATACAAGAAACTCAGAAAGAATCTTGTATCTGAAATTGAGCAACTAAAAGCAGAAAACTCTGAGCTTAAAGAAAATAATAATAAACTCAAAAATGATTTTCAAAATGCTAAACAAATTTCCAACTCAAAAGATGCCTCAAGTTCTAAAAATATTCTGAAAGAGTATAACTATAGCTTTCAGAAGTTTCTAGCTAAAAGCATTGATAGAAGCAAGATGGCTTCCATGATCTATGGAGTTTCTGGAAATAACATAAAAGGGTTAGGATATAAATCCCCCCAGAGGGAAAGAAGTATATAAACCAAAATCTATTGATGAAATGAAAATCACGTACAAACCATTGCACAAACAATTTGAGTTTGGTCACACACACGACATTAAATACACGTCACACTCTGAAAGGTTTTATGTTAAACCAAGGTTCAAACAGAACCTTAGAACTTCTAACCATAAAAGACCCAGAAGGATATGGGTACCTAAGGAGAAAATAATGTATGTTGTAGATGTCCTTAACAGCAAAATTGAAACACCAGTCATGGTACCTGGACTCTGGCGGCTCACATCACATAACGGGAAGAATGTCTATGTTCCAAAACTTGGAACTTAAATCTGGAGGAGACGTGAAGTTTGGAGGCAACCAGAAGGGAAAAATTAATGGTTTTGGAACCATTGGTAATGGTAACCTCCCTTCCATATCTAATGTTTTATTAGTAGAAGGATTAGCTCATAATTTGGTGTCCATAAGTCAATTAAGTGACAATGGTTATGACATAATCTTTAATCAAAAGTCATGCAAGGTTGTTAGTCAGAAGGATGGATCAATCCTATTTTCTGGAAAGAGAAAGAACAACATTTATAAAATTAATCTTTCAGATTTAAAGTCCCAAAATGTAAAATGCCTTCTAACCGTTCACGATGAACAATGGGTCTAGCACAGAAGATTGGGACATGTTAGCATGATAAAAATTTCTCAAATTAACAAACTCAATCTGGTCAGAGGACTTCCTAATTTGAAGTTCAACTCAGAAGTTATGTGTGAAGCCTGTCAGAAGGGAAAATTTTCAAAACCATCTTTTAAATCAAAAAATGTTGTCTCTTCCTCTAGGCCATTAGAACTTCTGCACATTAATTTATTTGGACCAGTAAACACTGCATCCATCAGAGGCAAGAAGTATGGATTGGTTATTGTAGATGACTACAACAGATGGACATTGGTAAAATTCTTGAAACACAAGGATAAGTCACACTCTGTGTTTTTTTACTTCTGCAATCAAATTCAAAATGAAAAAGAATTTAAAATCATAAAAGTTAAAAGTGATCATGGTGGTGAATTTGAAAACCAATTTTTTGAAAAATATTTTAAAGAAAATGGCATTTCACATGATTTTTCTTGTCCTAGAACTCCCCAACAAAATGGAGTTGTAGAACGAAAGAATAGGACTTTACAAGAAATGGCCAGAACCATGATCAATGAAACTAATATGGATAAACATTTTTGGGCAGAACCTGTGAACACAACGTGTTACATTCAGAATAGAGTTTCTATTATAACTATTCTTGAAAAGACTCCTTATAAATTGTGGAAGAATAGAAAGCCCAACATTTCATATTTTCATCCATTTGGATGTACTTGTTATATTCTTAACACAAAAGATCATCTTAACAAGTTTGATTCTAAAGCACAGAAGTGTATTCTGCTTGGATACTCTGAACGCTCAAAAGGCTATAGAGTGTACAACACAGAAACTCTGATTGTGGAGGAATCAATCAAAGTAAGTTTTGATGATAAGCTTGTCCAGCTAATGCCAAAGCAAGTTGAAAATAGTGCAGGTACAGAAGTTCTATTGCCAAACTTTGTGAGCGAGAGAAGGAAAACTCGAAGTTCACATGTCAATCAAGACTCGAATGTAAGCGCCACCCGTAAGTTTTGGCCATCAAGAAAATCTTAACGTCAGAACCTCTGAAGAAACTTCCCACATAAAATATCCAAGAATTACCTCAGCTCATCTAGGTCATTATAGGCAAGAAAGATGATCCTATCAGAACTAGGTCCACCCTTAAAATAAATGAAGAATCGATGTTTAGACTAGTCTCCATGATTGAACCAACTTCTGTAGATGAAGCTCTAAAAGATAATGATTGGATTATAGCTATGGAAGAAGAACTAAACCAATTCTCCAGAAATGACGTATGGGATTTAGTTCCAAAACCAAAAGGATTTAACATCATTGGAACAAAGTGGGTGTTTAGAAACAAGCTAAATGAGCAAGGAGAAGTTGTCAGAAACAAAGCACGACTAGTTGCACAAGGTTATAGTCAGCAAAAAGGTATTGATTATAAAGAAACCTTTGCTCCAGTTGCCAAGTTAGAATCCATTAGATTGTTAATTTCTTTTGTTGTACAAAACAATATTACTTTATATCAAATGGATGTTAAAAGTGCATTTTTAAATAGGTATATAGAAGAAGAAGTTTATGTCCGTCAACCTCCTGGTTTTGAAGACTCAAAATTTCCAGAACATGTGTTTAAATTGAAAAAATCTCTTTATGGTTTAAAACAAGCTCCCAGAGCTTGGTATGAGCGCCTTAGTAATTTTCTTTTAGAAAAAGACTTCACCAGAGGGAAAGTGGACACAACCTTATTCAGAAAAACTTTTAAAAATGACATTTTAATCTGTCAGATATATGTTGATGATATTTTTTGGAACTTCTAATGTCTCTCTTGGAAGAGAATTTGCTAAGTCTATGCAGGCAGAATTTGAAATGAGCATGATGGGGGAGCTGAAATTCTTTCTGGGAATTCAAATCAATCAATGCTCAGAAGGTACCTACATACATCAAACAAAGTATGTGAAAGAACTTCTGAAGAAATTCCAATTATCAGAAAGTAAAGAAGCCAAGACTCCAATGCACCCTACATGCATCTTGGGAAAAGATGAGGTAAGTAAGAAGGTAGATCAGAAGCTCTACAGAGGTATGATTGGCTCTCTTCTATATCTAACTGCATCTAGGCCAAATATTTTGTTCAGTGTATGTTTATGTGCTAGATTTCAATCAGATCCTAGAGAATCTCACTTAACTGCTGTTAAGAGAGTTCTAAGGTATCTGAAAGGTACTACTAATGTTGGATTATGTTACAAAAAATCCAAAGATTTCAATTTAGTAGGATTTTATGATGCTGACTTTGCTGGAGATAGAGTGGAACGAATGATTTCCGAAGTTGTCAATTTCTGGGCAACAACTTGATATCATGGTACATCAAGAAGCAAGCCACTATAGCACTCTCAACAACAGAAGCATAATACGTTGTTGTTGCTGGATGTAGTACCCAGATGCTCTGGATGAAGACTCAATTAGAAGATTATCATTTGTATGAGAGTAAGATCCCTATCTTACGTGATGATTTCGCTATTTGCCTTTCTAAAAATCCTATTTTACACTCAAAGGCAAAACATATTGAAATTAAACATCATTTCATTAGGGACTATATTCAGAAAGTAATTTTAAACTTAAACTTTGTTGATACAAACCATCAATGGGCTGATATTTTCACAAAACCACTTTCTGAAGATAGGTTTAAATTTATTTTGAAAAATTTAAGTATGGAAAATTGCCCTGAATGAAATTCTGTTCAATATCAATTTAGTCAAAAGTTCTGTGTTAAATGAACCTATAATTAATTAACTCTTCAGAAGTGAGAAAAGAAGTTAAGTTATAAACCATATCTAAAAGTTCTGAAAACTTCAAACGTTTCAAGTTCTGATTATGGTCAGAAGTTCATTAAAGTAAAACAGTTGTAACGCTGTAACCCAGAAGTTGAACACGTGTTCAGAAACCTCTTATAGGTTACTTAACATGCGTGTTAGCTATTGGCAAGAAATTTCTTAGTAACTGTTGAAATATTTTCAAATCTCAAGAAATCCCTCCAGTGTCAGAATCTACTTATGTGTGATGACTGCTTTGCTCTTAATTTTTTTTAATATTTTGGTTTGTGACAAACCTTCAGTAACTATTTTTTTAAAGTCATCAGAACTTCGTTTCACTTTACATTTTTTTAAAATGAAGTTTTTTGATTATGACAAAAAGGGGGAGAAAAACTGAGATTTTGAAATGATTCACTATAACATGTTGCTGGGACAAAATGTCAAACATTTCTAACAAAATATACAAGTGTACATTTTTGCTTCTAAGTGATAGAGAAAAGTAAACTCTGGATGAAAAGAATTAAGCAGAAGCTCAAAAGACCAAGTGCTGAAAGCAAACTCTGAAAAAGTAAACTCTGGAAGCTCAAAAGACCAAGTGCTGAAAGCAAACTCTGAAAAAGTAAACTCTGGAAGCTCAAAAGACCAAGTGCTGAAAGCAAACTCTGAAAAAGAAAACTCAGGGAAGTTCTACCTTGCAACTTTTTCTTTTCAATATTTAGTTCAGGGGGAGACTATTAATTTCAGGGGGAGATATTTTTTTTACATATACAAAGTTTCTTAAATCAAAATCTAGATAGTTTTGTCATCATCAAAAAGGGGGAGATTGTTAGAACAAAGTTTGTTTCTAAATATATATTAAATTTTTGATGATAACAAGCATAATAAACTTTGTATGAATGAATATGATACTCTGACTTGTACATGTTTCATTTTAGAAGATGTTCTGACTCTAGCGCAAAATGGAGAATATATCATGTTGAGCAGAAGATGAAGTTAGAAGTTCTAATGAGAGCAGAACTTCTGGACAAAGCACGCTCAAAGTTAGATGTAATAAACATAAGAATTTAAGTAAACATATTGAAATGCATACTTAAGGTAGTTTACCAGTCGTTTTTACATGGATATTTAGCAAGTATTGTAGTTAGATGTTCATTTAATTGTTGAGAAATTTAGTTATTATTTTTGCATTTTATGCTTTCGTTGTGTGTTTTAGTGTTTGTAGGCTCTAAATAACAAATTGGGATAAACCAGTGCGAAGAAGTTCAAAACTTGGAGTTTTGGAGGAAGTTAAAAAACAATCACACTACAGTAGACCTAACACGAGTGGCCATGTCAGGAGGATGGCTACAAGGAGCTAAAGAAGACTTAAAATCAGAGGGTTGACACGGGTGCCCGTGTTACCTGACACGGCCTGTGTTAGGATGCCTGAACCATAAATCCATAATTAAGATCCCAGAAGAGCAACACGGATGGTCGTGTCACCTGACACAACCCGTGTTAGGTGGCGACGCTGATTTCAGTATTTTTTGTGATTTTTCTCTGTAATTAGCCAACGAGGGTGTTTTGGGTATTTCCAACCAACCTAAGTGAGTGTGTTCTATTTAAATGAGTTTTCACGATGGAAAAATGAATCCTTTTTCCACACGATGAATTGAGAGGATTGAAAAGAGAAGCATATGCAATTGTTGGAGAACATAGATTTTTCATGAGCGGAAGCAATTGAAGATCAAAGTTCACCAGTAATGTGTAATGTCTAATTTTTATGTTATTGAAGTTCTTTTAAACAATATGAGTATCTAAATCTTTAATTCTATAGGGTATCCCTGATTTGATTTTGTAACGATGTTAAATTCCCGAGTTATCAGTTTCATGATTTTATTTAACCAATTTAATCGTGCAATGTTTTATGCTTTCCTGATCGGACCAATTATGATTAATTTACGTTTAACAACCAGCTGAACCGTGATTGTTAAGGTTTGTGTGCGATTAAGTTATAGTAGATATCACCTAGGACTAGGGATACCCTATAGTTACTAGATTTAACTCTTGATAAAACCAAAGCTTGTTTTCCTAATACTTCTCTAAGGACTTAGGGGTTTAGAAGAAATGTTCAAAGCTTTTCCCACTAAGGAATTAGGGGGAAACAACCTAAAGGGCTGGTAAATGATATTATGAACATGTTGAATAGATCTAGATTCAAGGTAGTTATAGGGAAAATTATACACTTTACCCTAGCATACTCTTTATATTAGTAAAAAGCCAATTTATATTTCTGCTAATTTAACTTTGAAATAACAAACCAAAACCAAAATCCAAATTCAAGTTTTTGTTTAAGCGAACTATAGATTAAACTCAATATAGATATGCAGTCCTTGAGATTGACATTCAAGGAATTTACCTATTATTTGAAGAGGCAAAATAGTACACTTGTTATTTTTCCCATCAAGTTTTTGGCATCGTTGTCGGGGACTGCAAGTTTATTGAGTGTAATTTGAGTTCAATTAAAATTTGGTTGCTCTGCAACTAAAAATTTCCTGTTCTGTTATTTTTTATATTTTGATTAATTCTTGATGATTTTTGTCTAATCTTTGTATGCGAGAAAATCCCTCAGTTGAATTTATTTTTGACGCAGAAATTGAAAAGACTTTTCACGCAAGGCGCAGGAAAGCTCGATTAGCCAGACTGACTTCTGACGAAGAACATTCAGTTCATACAAAGTCAGAGTCAGAACAGGAAAGTTCGTCTGATCATTTGGGCTCAGTCTGAAAAGGAAGAGATTATGGCAGAAGATCCACTAGAGAGATTTCTTGGTGATTATGGTGGAGCAAATGCACCGGGTGGCAAGTTGACAATTGTAAACCATCCGGTGAATATGCCAAATTTCCAACTGCATCCGAGCACAATCACTCAGCTTGAGAGAAGATCTTTCACCAGAAAAGTCAATGAAGATGCCAACAAACACTTGCAGAGATTTTTGACCATGAGTACCACGTTGAAGATTGATGGTCATACGGATGAAGCAAAGAAATTGATAATGTTTCTGTTTACCCTATCTGAAGATGCTGAAGAGTGATTTTACTCACTACCTACTGGTAGTATTTCTTCTTGGGAAGAGATGGAGAAATTTTTTCTTGATGAGTACTTCCCTGCTTCTGTTTATTTTCGCAAAAGATATGACATTGTGAATTTTAAGCAGAAAGAAGGAGAGTCACTTGGTGATTCCTATAAGAGATTCAAGAGATTATTGGTAGCTTGTCCCACTCATAATATGGACCAAATTAAGCAAATGCATATGTTTGTGAATGGCCTCATAATGAAGACAAAGCAGCTTATTGACACAGCTGCCAATGGCCCATCCAACTTTACAACAGCCACTAGTATTAAGAAGATCATTGAAACCATTGATGCGAATGAACATCTAGAAGAGTATTACATGGTTACAAGAAAACCAGAGAGAGTGATTGATTTGAAGTTGGAAGTGAACAGGAAACTAAAAATTGAAGAGGCAATTATTGCAGAAGTGGAGAAAAAGCTCAAAGTTATGAACATGGGTACTCAACAAGTAGCTCAAGTTAAAAAAATGTTGTTTGTGACATTTGTAGTGGACCACACATTATTGTGCAATGTCTTGCAACTCCAAAACAAATTGAGGAGATAAAATTCTTGAAGTAGAATAATCATTATTCTAACACCTATAATTCTGGGTGGAGGAATCATCCAAATTTTTCCTGGAAAGATCAGGAACAACAAGCTCCTTAGAAGGCAGAGTGGGAGGTGGCCATTGAAAAGATGCCTGCCCACACCTCTCAATTTCAAGAAAAGACAAGAAGAAATCACACGAATTGGAAGTTCAAGTGGGGAAGATTGCACAATAATTATCTCTGCAAGCACAAGGAAATCAGAAGAGTCATGAGAATGTGAATGTTGTCACAACAAGGAGTGAGAAAGTTACTAAAGAAAGAGATGAAGTGGTAAAATTTGATGATAACAATATTGAAGTAAAGTTAGAAGTGAGAAAGAACAAGAAAAAGCAAGAAGAAGTGATGTAACCTGTGAAGCCAGCTGTTAAACTAGTGATTCAGTTGCCATATCCCTATCGAGTGGTAAAGAAAGACACAAAAGAGAAAGAGTTTGATAAATTTGTCAAATTGTTCAAAAAACTGGAGATCAACATACCTTTATTTAAAGCACACGAGAAAATTCCTTTGTACCAAAAATTCATTAAGGGGGTTCTATCGAAAAAGAGGCCAACAGATGATGAACAGGTACTAGTGGATGAGAAATTGTGTACAATCACGCCCGAGAGAAAAATTCATATCAAGAAAAAAGATCCAGGGTTAGTTGCAATACTGTGCACTATAAAAGACATAAAACTCACGAGGGTTATAATTGATTATGGTTCGAGTGTAAGCTTAGTGCCATTGGCTATTTTCAAAAATCTTGGTATTGCAAATATAAGCGGGAGTGGAACAAAATTAAAATTTGTTGATCACACCATCAAGCAGTCATATGGGATAGTGTTGGCTGGAGATTTTGATAATGTGGTTCGAAATGAAATAATCGGCGTTTGTAAACAAAGTAAGTTTTATGGTTTAGAATGGAAGAGATTGTTCTTCGAATGGAAATGTCAAAGCTCAGAGCTTCGAATGACAGTTGTGAAGGTACATTTAAAAAGCTTCGAAATGGTGATGAAACTATGTATGTGAAGGTTGTGAAACGAATTCGAAGTGAAGGATACCAAGGCGTTTGAAATTCAAACGTGAGCGGGATATTGGAAATTCAAATACATAAACGCTGGAGCATTCGAAGACGCGTGGAGGCTAGAGAGAAGCAATGCTCTGCATGCTTCGAACGTGGCAGAATCTTATAGCAAGACCGTTATGGTCGAAATAGTATAAATAGAAGTCTTAGTGTTAGGATTTCGTGTGTCATATCTATTGTACAAATTCAGTAAACATTCAAAATACCGCATGGATAGGGAAACGAATGCTCAAAAGATGTACGTATGATAACACCAAACATTTACAATTCAATAAAACTCTTTATATTTTCCAGTTTATCTTCCATTTTCATTTCACTGTCATTTCAGATATTTTTACATTCAAAGTTATTTACTTATTTCTTGCCTTTAAACGTTGTTCTTATATTCGAATCCTTTATACATTCAGAAACTTTTACATTCATGTATTTACAATAAAGCTTTTACATTCAGAGTCATTTACTCTTCTCTACATTTGAACGTTTCTTCTTATATTCGAATCTTTAATCATTCACCAGTTTTACATTTATTTGTTTAATCATGTCATTAGATTCATTTAGTGTGGTAATCGAAGTGAATTGAATGCCTCTAAAACACTTTAATTAGAAATCCTAAATATGAATACCAGTTTTACAATTAGATTTATCCAAACGACCATACCCCATAGGATCAATTTAGTCGATCCTGCAAGTTACCAGAGAGATTGAATAACAGTAATTAAGTTTATTCGATAGTTTGGAAGACTAGCGGTTGTTTACCAGAAATCACTGTAAACAGATAGTTAAAGATGTATTGGTAGATATTGAAAATTTTGCTTTTCCAGTTGATTTCTAGATCATGGACATACCTAAGATGAAGAGACTCTTATCATTCTTGGTCGACCTTTTCTGTTGACTAGCCGGTGCAATTTTGATATAGACATAGGTAATATGACATTAAAATCTTTTGATGAGGAGGTAACCCTAAAGGTATTAGAAATCAAGAAGCAAGGTGCGGGTGAAAAGAATAAATCTTTAGTCGGTATAATCAAAGTAGAATGAGAGAGTAAAATTTCAAAATCATTCTCCAAAGAAGTCTCAAGCATAATCTATCAGGTGGTTTTAATAAAAATTTCCAAGTTCACTCAGGTGGTTAATGCTTTTGATCTATAAGAGTTTTGGGTTGCGGAAAGTAGAAGCAACAAGGTGTGGAAGAGGAACTATCCCTTATAAGGGGAAGAACCATCTAGCCACGCGACGTTAAACGAAGGGCTTCATGGGAGGAAACCCACGCTTTTAATAACTCAGTTTTTATTTTTGTTTTGTTTGCAGTTAATAAAAAAAGGAGTCATACTGGTGAAAGCTATGAGGCTGCAGTTGGTTTTACAGTACCCTCTGTGAGTCACCTTTCTCGAGCTTGTTATGAAATTTTGGGGTCAATGTTTAGTTCAATTTTGGGGGGTTTTACTTATTTTCTTTTCTATTTATTTGTTGGTTCTATGCTAGTTGCGGTGTAAATCCATGAGTTGAAGTCCTCCCGAATTTTAACCAAATTTTGTTTTGTTTTGCTCAAGAGCTTGTGTTTTAAAGTGATTGGTACTAATATATAGAGATAAAGGGATGATTGTTTTAGGGTAGGAATTTCAAAATAACGTGACAGTGATACGAGTCCAACATGTACATTTGTACCATAGTGCTTGAATCCTGAGAAGTACTTCTTGAGTAGTTTATCGATACACTCTAGCATACTTTAGAGTCACATGAAGGTATTATTGATTGAGAAGAAAATAAAGCTGGAATCAAATGATGAAAAGGCGGTAAAAGGAAATTGGCTCGCTAAGTTGGGTATCCCTCACCAAGCTATTCAGCCCAAAGGGAGTTGATCCCCAAACGGCATCCAAATAAAGGTCAATATATAACTGCAAAGTTTGAAAATTTCATCGGTAATGAAAAGTACCTAATGCTTCTCGTTTCGTGCTCCAACATGTGATATTCTTGATTAATCTGGTGCATGTGATGATTATCATTATTCTGAGTGACTTAATTTGATTGTATGAATGAAAGAGGGGGAAAATCAGAAAAAGACTTAAGTACAAAGCATAGTTGGAGAGGTATCTGAAGAGGCAGCTCAAGGTTAAAAGGTTTTTACAGAAAACTCTTTGCGTCATGTGAAGACCAGAGAGACTAGATTTTGAGCAATGTGAACTGAAATCCCAAGTATGAGTGTCAGGTTGTTGTGAGTTCCATGAGTCCTTGTAATTGTCGCTTGAGGTTAAGCAACGGGTTAAGTTTGGGGGAGTTTGACTAGTGGTTCTTACACAGATATTTAGCATGTATTGCAGTTAGCTTTTCGTTTAATTGTCGAGCATTTTAGTTATTATTCCCGCATTTTATGTTTTGGTTGTGTGTTTTAGTGTTTGTAGGCTCAGAAGAACAAATATGGATAAACCAGTGCGAAAAGTGCATAACTTGGAGTTTTGGAGGAAGTACAAAAAAATCACACTACAGTAGGCCTAACACGGGTGGCCATGTCACCTGACACGGGTGGTTGTGTCACCTGACACGGGCCGTGTCAAGAGGATGGCTACGACGAGATGAAGGAGACTGAAAATCAGAGGGCTGGCACGACCCGTATCAGGATGCCTGAACCATAAATCAATAATTAAGATCCCAGAAGAGCAACACGGGTGGCTGTGTGTCTACGGTGATTTCTAGTAAACAACCGCTAGTACTCCAAATTAATGATTTGGGTAACTTACAGGATCGACTAGATTGATCCTAGGACATGTGTCTAAGTGTTTGATGTTCGAATTGGGCTTTAACGTTCATATTCCGCTTTCTACTAAGAATTCTATTACAGATTGTATGAATTTCGATTTAAAATGATTAACAAACTATAGGTCAAAACATAAAGACGTTGATAAAGTAAATTATAGACTTGTGAATAACTTCGCATAAAAAAGACTCTAAACTAAAGGAAATACTTTGTAAAGCAAAGCGAATGATTTGCAAACGAAATGTGAAAGTTTGATAAGAGAATAAAGATTTTTGAAAAGTAAAGACATAACTGAAAGATAAAGGAATAACTTAAAATGACATGACTGAAAACGAAATAATTGTAAAGATGAAAGACTTTAATTTAAACTGTGAAAAGAACAATGGTGTTTCTATACGTACATGTTACTGCAACTCGTTTCCTTTTCACACTTAGTAATTTGAGTATATAAGTTTTGTACAATAGTGAACACACGCAATTCTAACGCTAAAAACTTCTATTTATACTATTTCGACCCTAACGGTCTTACTCTAGAATGATGCCACGTTCGAAGAATGCATGGCTTCTATAATCGGTGGTTTCCACGTGTCCTCCGATGGAATGGTGCCTTTATTTGAATTTCGAATCTTCAATGAATTTAATCAATTTAAATCTTTTGTTTGAATTCGAAACTTCTTCGTTATACCCGCTTAATCCTTTATTTTGAATTTTCAAGCTTCTAACGGAATAAAGCATTCAAAATCCTTTCTTTTCATTCGAAATTCGAAACTTCTTTGGAGTTTATAAACTCTAAATCTCCAACAAACATAACTCTTTCGATTTTCCTTGCCTGTCAGCCAAAATGCAACCTCTGGACCTTATTCCCCCTATTCGAACAAAAAATCCAAATAACATAAAGCCCATTGCTTCGAACCAAAATAGCTCATCGATATTACTAGCTAACACCGTGTCACCTAACATGGCCCGTGTTGGGCGGCGACACTGATTTCAGTATTTCATGTGATTTTGCTCAGTAATTGGCCTGCGAGGGTGTTTTGGGTATTTCCAACCAACCTAAGTGAGTCTGTCCTATTTAAATGATTTTTCATGGTGGAAAAAGGGATTTTTTTGCCACACGAAAAATTGAGAGGATTGAAGAGAGAGGCATATGCAATTGTTGGAGAACGGAGGTGTTTCATGAGCGGATGCAATTGAAAATCAAAGTTCACCAGTAATGTGTAATGTCTAATTTTTATGTCATTGAAATTATTTTAAACAATATGAGTAGCTAAACCCCAAATGCTAGGGGGTGTCCCTGATTTGATTCTGTAACGATGTTGAATTCCTGAGTTATCAATTTCATGGGTTTTATTATTCAATTTAATCGTGCAATGTTTTATGCTTTTTTGATTGGACTAATTAGGATTGATTTACGGTTAACAACCAGTTGGACCACGATTGTTAAGGTTTTTGTGCGATTAGACTATAGTAGATATTACCTAGGACTAGGGAAACCATATAGTTATCAGATTTAATTCTTGATAAAACCAAAGCTTGTTTTCCTAATACTTCTCTAAGGACTCGGGGGTTTATAAGGAATGTTCAAAGGTTTTCCCACTAAGGACTCAGGGGAAAACAACCTAAAAGGTTGGTAAATGATATTATGAACTTGTTGAATAGATCAGAATTCAAGATAGTTACAGGGCAAATTATACTTTATATTAATAAAAGCCAATTTATATTTCTTCTAATTTTACTTTGACAATGACAAACCAAAACCAAAATTCAAGTTTTTATTTAATTGAACTATAAATTGAACTCAATATAGATACGCAGTCCTTGAAATCGACATTCAGAGAATTTCTCTATTATTATAAGAGACAAAATAATACACTTGCTATTTTTTCTATTAGTAGTCTTAATGGATTCTTAAATCTTTGGATCGGAATGTATTATTTGTTTTTTGGTTATAAAGTAATGCTTTGATTGGAAAAAAAAAACTACAACGATGTAATGTTCAATTTAGATAGAACTCTAAACCCTAAACCTAATTCTGAGATCCAATTCATCCACAACTTTTGAAAAATTGGCAAAGAACAAATAAACTCATCCCTGCTCCAACCCCATGACGTAGCCTAGGGGTCTCCTCCTAAAGGCCATGCTAGAATTACTTCATAGTATATGAGTAACACTTTTAAGTATGAGACATTTGGTCAAAGATCCACTACCAGGTGCTGCAATTAATTTCCATTAATTAATTAAGAATTAGCTAGTTATTGTTCTCCTCAAGAAAGGTACACCCTATGTGTCTTCTCACATGCTTCCCATCCTACATTGCTGCACCTTATTATTAAACGAAAAGTTTAGTAAGTATTTTCCAATTTTATGCATGCATTATCTATAATAAAAGAAAAACTTGTTTTGTTTTAACTTTTCAATTCTTAAAAGAGGAATCTTCTTAATATGAAAATTGATTGAAAAATAAATAAACTCTGATTAAAATACCTGAACAATAAATAATTAAAATTTTATCTTTAGCATTGTTAAAAAAATTAAATTTAAATAATAAAAAAATATTATCTTTTATCTTTCTTTAAGATAAAATTAATTGTAAATTACATCTATTTATGTATAATACAAAATATAATAACCTAAATAATATATTTTTAATAAATAATATTTTATATTTTTCTTTCTTATATTTTATAACAGATGGAGTATATATACTAACAAAAAAATCTAATCATAATTATAGGAAACAAATGGATAGCCAATAAAAAAATAAAATACTAGTATGTTTTAAATTAAAAGTGGCTTTTGAGAAATGGAGAGGGTTTTTATCCTTATAAAACATATTTATGAAATTATTTTATAATTTTAATATTAATAACATAAGAAGGTTTTCTTTTCTCATCATTTAAGTACTATTTATTATTACTGTTTTATCTAACTATCTAAATCATATTTTTAAAATATTTATTAATTGTTATTTTTGTAAATTTACTTATGATATTTTGATATATAAAATAAAAATATTTTTTAATTTATGTGAAATAACCAAATGAATTTATAATTTAAATTAATTTAAAAAGGGAAGTACTTTTTAGTTAGATGAAGTAATAATTAATAGAACTTTTCATGTGCCTATTATGAGAAAATTAAACCATACTAAGATTTAGGATGACTTGGTAGTATTCCTTTTTGAATTAAAAAAATAAAGGATAGGCTTAGGCCCGGTGTTTTGTTCAAAATCATCCATGAAAATATTTTATTATATGAACACTAAAAAAGTGAACTTTTGTTGATTAAAAGAAGTGAACACTGTGGAACTTATCATTGACTTTATGACTCAAATTGGTTGCACATGGCTGAGTAATCATATTCTTAAACACTTATTATTATATTTAAAAGGTTACTATAAGTTAAGCTTCTACAATAATCTAATAAACTCCTTGAATTCCCTTGAAAGATTGAAATGTATGATTCTAGTTAATTACAATCTCTTGCACATACTTTACTTATTCCATAATGCTAAAGATATATCTTAGGCCACACAAATAAATTCACAGTGGAATTAAGTTAATTAATGCGGTAAAATTATTCCATAACTGGTTTTATTAATTTTTGAGAAAAAACTATGTCCGAAATTCATGAAGAGACATATTCAATGTCATGGCAAGGCTATGTACAATGATTTACATATTTAATTTTTTTTTTTTTTTATATTTCATATCATTATTTTTTTCTTTCACTTAATAATTTATCATACATTAACTTTTATTCACTACAATTATTTTGTTTAATATAACATGTTGAATGTTTTACGAACCCAATAATATTTAATCTAAACATCTAAACATTCACAGCAACTAATAAGATTTTGCAAAATATTTTATGTAATCTCACTCTCTATTCATTCACAAGTTGAATGTTTTCAACACCAATTAATCCATATCACTTTCAACATTCTATTCAACACCTCTAATAGTCTAATAGGAGTATATCCATTACAATGATAATAATTATGTAGGTTTCTTAATCCACCTCATGACCTTCTTACTCACCCCTGTGAAATTTCTAAATTGCCCCTGAAAACTGAAAGTTAATTTTCTATTCTACACCGTAACTATATTTTCGGATTCATTCATAACAGAAATTCAGAATATTTCATTTCATTATCTAACATAGAGATACATAAACGTAGCAAATACAAATCGAAAGTTAAACATAAATCGAACATTACAAATCAATATCCTGGGGGACGTTGCAACATCCTCATAATGTCATCGACGGTTCTTGATAAAGTCGCATCTAACTCGATTGAAACTTTCTCCTGAAAACTTCGATAAGTCGACCACATAGTCCGTAAATCGTCGTCGTTCTTCAGTTCACGGTTCATGAACTGCAAATTCATTTCATTTCAATTGATGGCGAGCGGTACTCGATCTTCTCTACCTTTCGACCATCACCGTAAGGAACAAGTTCCTACAAATTTTCTTGTATCTCTTCAATTGGGGTGTACACCATGATCTTGAATCCGCGAGACAGTGCGTCGCCGGGAAAATGGACAACTCCAGCAACCCATTCAATGTTCAATTTCATGTCCATTTCTGCTTTTTTGTGTTGTTGTATGGAAAAATATAAGAGGAAGGATATTATATAGTATAAGGATGTAAATATGGACCATAGAAATCCTATCCTTGTTTCAGTGGCACAACCAGAAGTTAAATTCCAATTTCCTACTTAATACCAAAATCGAAAGTTTAATTCCTGTAAATGGCTTGGGATTGAAAAACCATAAACATAACAGAAACAACAACATGTAACTCAAAATATCATATATTCAATTTTTTTGCAAATGGTCAAATTACAAATATGAGTATATTTTCACATCATAATACATTATAAAAATGAAGTTAACATTACAATGCTACCTATACTACTTGAAAGAATCGAAAAAAGTGTCGCCGAATAAATCCACCAGTGGCACCCCTTTCGACTTTTCCCTATTTATTTCTATATCTAATTCCCTCAACTTGTTGTATTATTGCATCCTTTCCATGAAATCGTCTGGCCATGTCTCTAATGCTTTTGTGAAATGAAGCGCCCACTCTGGTGATGTCGGTGGTACCGGGCATCCCGGTTTCAAGTAGACTTGAACAAAATTCCATGGATTTTAAATCCACCCAACACAAATGATACGATCAGTGGGATTTGGTGTAGGAGTCGTACGCAGAGGAAAATAAGCCTCCGAAAAACCGTATCTTGTTAGGTTAATACACACCATATCATACACACTTGCAATGAGATGATCCATTTCAGGAAAGCACATCCATTTTTCCTCCGGTGTGTTGTACCCCAATTATTCCCCCTAAGATTCTCTCATACTTCATACAATTGCATTGCACAAAGATCACAAATTGGTTTTCTCTCCCCCTTTCTCTTATATGTAGGGTTTGCCCTTTGGGAGATCACCAAGCACCTTGTGGAAGTGATTATTTCTTGTGTGTGATGATTGATATTTGACTAACCATGATGTGTATACTTTGCTCTCTAAATGTTATAGGTGAATGATGCACAAGTTCCTCAAAGAGCTGATAGGTCCATGAGTGTATTTCCATGCCTTCTCTCATCAATTCTCAAGATTTTGAAAGTATTGTCTCTCATTGAAGACTTACCTTATCATCAACCGTGCTCTCTTATCTTGAGTGTATGCTTCATGCTTGAAAGAGATCATCAAATTCAAAGAATTCTCCCTCTTATGGCCATCTCTCTTGAAACTAAGGTTTTGGACTTTTGAGGACCATATCTTGATGTTTGTGTGAAGTTTGTGGATGAATTCAAATCCACTTGATTCTTAAGAGTACTTCCAATTGAATATGCTTGGATCCAAGAAGTTTAATTGATGAAAATATTGTTTTAGAAGTCTATGACTGCCCACTCTCTAGATTGATGTTTCATCTATCTTGTATGACTTCAAAGGATCATAACTTGGTTATCCCTTGTCTCCTTGAGCTCATTTTTCTTTCACAATGAACCTAAGGATGTCTAATACAACTTAGTTCAATTGGTGAGAAAATAAAATGATTGAAAACTTGCCTATGAGGTCAAAAGATTACAAGTCCTTGATGAATTGCTCAACTTCAAATGAACATATCTTGTCATCATTTATCATTTTTAGGTCATTCTTTTTGCATAACGATCTTGAGGATGTGAATTTCATCTCCATATAAGCCTTGAAGATTGAAATTATTTGAAAGTTGCTTGAAGAAGTCAAAAGATTATAGGTCATTTCATGATTTTTTCCTCAACTTCACAAGATCATAACTTGCTCAATTTTTGGAGTTTTTGGTTGGTTATTTTTGAAAAATGTTCTTTGAGATATCTACTTCATTTCATATTTGAAATTCAAGAGCAAATTTTGAGTGGAACATGTTTGGATTGAAAACATTATAGGTCATTTTTTTCCAAACTTAGAAAATTTTCTAAGTGTGAAAATTTCATATGGTTTTTGGTGATTTCAAATGATCACCACTTTCAGCTCAAGTTACCAAATGCTATCTTTCCAAGTGCATTATGAAGCTTGTAGTCTCAGCTTTCCAAAGATCCCAAGATTGCATCATAAAGGTCCCTGAGAAATAAGCCATACATGTTTGAAGGAGGCTCCATGTCATCCAATTTTATTTCGAATCAGAAAAATTCTAACATGTAAACTTGGATTACAAGGAAAATTACTCAAAGTTTAGATGCTAAACATGTTTAACTAATTGTCCATATGCATTTTGATGCAAATTGAACTTGAAATGAGGTTGTTTTGATGTCCTTCGAGTCACACGTTTGGCATGATTTCAGCCAGCTCGTTTTGCACGAATTCACCAACATTCCTTCTCATTTTCATCACCACTCACTCTCCTATAAATAGAGGATCATTCCTCACTCATTTCATCAAGCTTTGATAGCCAAAAAACCTCTGCCAAACTTCCTCCATAACCAGTTTTTTTGTAACTTTGAATTCGTGTTTAGACCACTTCCAGTTTGAAATTAACCTTTGATTCTTCTTCCTTGAACATCACTGAAACTAACAGAACAAGAATCGTGCCTTGAAGCCTCCTGAATCATGCTATCCAAGTCCAGTTTAAAAGCTCTGAAAGTGAACTTCGTTCAGGTAGAAATCTCCATCAAATCTTACAAAATAAAACATTATTGCACTCTCCTCATCTCCCTAATCCTTGTGATCTTCACCATTTGCATTTTCATCAAGCATTGACTGAGAATTTCTGGAAACAAGTGCTTGCTATTATTCCTGTTTTTTCCAAATTGTTCATGATAGAGGTGAAATAAATTTTTTATGAGGGTACCATTAGAATCATCTTGAAGAGACGAAGCGAATGATACCGTTCTGGGAAATTTATTTCACAGTTTAAGGATCACGTATGGATGAAGGCTGGAGGTTGAAGACGACCTACGTGTCTGTCTTCAACCAATGAAGGCGTGACATGTAATTTTTTCAAATTGAATACGGTGTTTTGATTCTACCATACGCGCGTGATGTGAGCCTTTGGATCTGATTAATTTTGTGAGTCGGACTCCATCCAACGTGCAACATTAATTCAGATTTTATTTTTTTAATTTTAATTTAATTGGTGATCCGGTGTGATTTCCAAAGAGGTCCATATCAAGCACAACGCGTCTAATCCATTGGATAGCATACTAACGCGTTTTGACTATGATCAGATGGTCCATATTTTTTATGCTTTTATTTTATTTCTGATTTTATATTTTAAATATTTTAAACTTTAAAAAATCATATTAAATTCATTTTTAGTCCAAAAATTATGAAAAAAATCACAAAAATAATTTGGAATATTATCTTTCTGAATTTTATTTTTTCACAATTTATTTTCAGATTTGAATTTTTTTGTGATTTTTCTCTTTTATTTGATTTTTTAATTATTTTAAAATACTTCTTGACATTTAAAAATTCTGGAAAAATTCTGGAAGGATCCAATGATCATTTGACAAATATTGGTGACCTCATTTTATTATTATTTTTGACTTTACTATTTTTTACTATTTTTTGGTTTACTCCATCATTTTCTTTTTATTTTAAAATAATTTTTGACTTTAAAAAATTGTGAAAAAATTTGTCAACACTTGTTGACCTCTGATTGACTTTAGGGAATTTTCTTAGAATTTTATTTTGATGAAAAAATATTATTTATGTATTTCGTCAATAAAGTCCAATTAAAATAACTTAATTTCAATATTATTTAATACCTTTTTTATTTTTACTTTTATTTTCATTTTATTTTTCTGAATTTTGAATTTATTTTAGAGTCATAAATTTCCTCAATGTCAATGGAACTTGGGTGTTGATAGGCTTTTAGCCACATCCACCAAGAGAGTTGATTGATCTTGACGAAGTTAGGCCGGATAAATTCATCTGATACAAAATAAAATTTGAAAATATTTTCTTCTTCTTCATCTTACTTTTTCTTTTTGTTCCGACTCGGAGAAAGTGATCAATTGATGACGCGAGCTTTAATGTTCAAACATAAGGCTCAAGAGATGACTTGAGCTTTGATCTTGGTTCAACACTTGTGGTACATGTTGTGTGGTCACGTTGATTTCTAATCAAGCTTATGGAAAGTTTCCACTAACCTTGTCCATTTAAAATTCTCAATCATCTTTGATCAAGTGATATGATAATTCCAAAACCGGTGATATACTTGACAAAAAACAATTGAAACTTGTCGTGTGGTCGCGTTGATTCTCTCAAGCTTCTTGCAAGTCTTCATGCGTAAGTTTCAAGATGGTCACCTTGCTGACGACTAACAATTAACAATTCGATGATATACTTGACAAGTTTCAAGATGGTCATCTTGTTAACCTTTAATTAATTGCTTTTACTTTATTGCTCTTTACTTTCCGCATTTATTTTTACGCTCTTTATTTTTTATTCACTTTACTTATAGCATTTACATTTCATGTCATTTTTCCTTTGCTCATTTGAGCATTCTACCTTCTTGTTATTTTAAATTTGCTCACTTGAGCTTTATTTTTCTTTTCTAGAATACCTAATAATTCAACTTAGACGTAAAAAAACTTATAATTGGACTTGGTTATTATCCTTGTGCTTGGAGCTTGATCTTTGGACTTAGGATTAGGACCTTTACCTCAACTTGGAGATTTCTGTGTCCTTGGTGTTATTCTATCTTGTCTGATTATTATCTTTTTATGCAGGTTATTCCATTATATTCGATTAAGAGTGGACTTCCTCAAAATACAGCCGTTACTCTGCCCGTTTTTTTAAGACAAGAATTCACCTAAAAGCATTGATTTATCTGAAGCTTGTGTTTTTTTCTGATTATTTGTTGCTTATGTGGTAATCCAAAGGATGGGATATGGTATTGACTCTTGATGTCAAGTACTGGTCTTCTCACCTGGTTAGATCTTTCTTTACTCTTACATTTTACTTTATGTACATAGGTTAGCCTCTTCATCTCCTTCCCGTTCTTTAATTTTCAAAATCTCCTCTCTTTTTCAAAGGATTCTTATTTTTTTTCAAAACTCGAAACGCTTTCATAAAAAACTTGGACTTAGGTCCATGAATTTTCAAATTTTGTTTTCTTAATAAACTTTCAACTCATTTAACGATATTTTGACCATTTCTCATAAGACTAAAAAACACCTAACCTCATTCAAACTTTTTTGAGCTCTTTGTAGCGTTTCTAAACTAACATTTTCTTAAAATTAACCAACACAAAAATTTGGTTTTTTTAGCCGAACTACTTGGTTTTGATTTCAACATTGCACATTGTTGGTATGTAGGCCTAGAACTCATTGGAAGTTCTATCAAACCAAAAATTATATAAAAAAAATACTTTTTTTCTCCCCCCACCATCCATTTTGTACAAACTCTTTTTTAGCACATATATACAAATTTTCAAAAAGGTTCTTGCGGAGTACCGTAGATGCTTTGGATGCCTAACACCTTCCCTTTGTATAACTAACCCCCGGTCCCAAATCTCTGATCTTTTTGTTATGATTTTATTCGCTCTTTTTCCTATTCATTTGGATAAAATAAAAGCGCAGTGACGACTCTTTTGTTAATTTTTGAGTTAACTCAATTCAATGGCGTATACTCGCAGTTTTTGCCGCTACACGGTGCACATCCAACCTTAACAAGTACTAGTGCATGATGTATTTCCTCAACCTTTTCCTTACTCCCGAACACACGTGTATACAACTCTCTATGTTTCATCAACTTTGTGATCAGAGTATCTCGCATAGTATTATAATAATCTTCACGGCTACCTAGCAAACAAGATACAGCTCGAAAGCCACAATTACCATCACCGACCACATTCACGATCCTATCAATGTATTTGTGCATGAAAACCGGCATGTGATCGATGAGTGGTATTTTTGATGGAGGCGGTGTAGAAGGTGGTTTGCTAATACGGGCAGCTTTGGAAGCATATTTATGAGATTTTGGTGTAGGTGCGTCGGGAAATACGTTGTCAACATGTTCATAATACGAAGGATTTCTCGTAGTAGAATTGTCGGCTGGTGTAGGTTTCAAATTTTTCGGTGCACCTTTTGTTTTTACCGAATGGGAGGGTGGTTTCAAATCAGTGGTCTCCGGAAATGCAATTTTTCTCAACTCTTATTTGATTTGGAGTTTCGTGGCGTCATCAGCTCTCAAAAATCTCGCTTGTATTGCTTCCCATTCGGTAAGGATGGAGATATTTGATTTATCACTTTTCATTTTTACGTCATCCTCAAAACTAAGTCTCTTCCAATGATTCGATACCTCATTCATACCTATCGGGACATTACCACTCAACTTCTTGGATATCACTCAAGCACATGGGAGACCATATGTTTTCATAATAGTGCACCCACAATTTGAGCTGTCATCACCCACAGTTGGAGCTGTTGTGGCCTCATGGAAAATATAATTAAGCGCCGCCCGAGATATGTTACCGACCAATTGAGAATATATCATATTCTCCTTGAACTTGTGTTCCAACACCGTGATACTGCGGCCAAATATCATTTGTATCTCATTATGCTGGTTCAAGATCATATGATTCACAGCTTCTCAACCCGTAGTAAGATCACCCTTGCTATTTGTCAACCAATTCTTGAGACAAGCATGCGCAGATTCAACTCAGTTTGATGTTGTATGTCCGAGGTGCATAACCTGATCAGTCCATGCACAAACAAATTTCTTCTTCACCTGATCAAGTATTGTTCTCTCCATATATTTCAACAGATTCAGATATTTCTCACAAATAGTTTGGAATTGTAAAACAGCATCAGTGTACATCTCTTTTGTAGATGCATTAACAATAACATTCCATATTGCCATGATTTTATCCACAATAACACTGCACTTTACCAACTTTCCATCTTCACCAACTACCTATTTCGACCCCATAACAGGTTTAACCCGACTTCTCACATTTTTTGTAATATGGTACCTATAAAGTAATACGGAAGAAGTCGAAAATACAGTTACAACGACATTCATTAAAGTCGTATCACGGTCGGTGATAATTACCTTTGGCATATCCTCTTGGTCCTTCAACATGGACCGACACACCTCTAACGCCCACTGAAAGTTGTCTTCTTTTTCGCATTCAAGAAATGCAAAACTAACTGAGTACATCTTCTCAGTCGATGTACCACCAACAATTTCCAACAACGGAAGCCTGTACTTGTTGGTTTTGTACGTTGAATTTATTACGAGCACAGTAGGAAACATGTTGAACAATTTAATGGAATCAGGATGAGTCCAGTAAATGTCTCTAACATTTTCCCGATCATCCCCCCGTCGGTGCCTACAAACATAATTATTGTCATCAAGAACTCTCAGAAGGTGTTGCATTTCGGTTCGATCCTCCCGAATGACCAACTTTATTTGATAGCGCTTGTTGTACACTTGTTTGATATTAGAGGTGCTCTCTGGTCTTTTTCACTTCAATGTTGCAATAATGTTTTTGGGAGGTACCAAATTCAAAGTCATGCCAGAAACACAAGTTTTCTCATCCGGAAGTAGCTGACATGCTATTGGATGACCGACCAAATTTGGAGTTAAATTATGACTGTGTTCTCCGCTAATCACATTAAACTTCCATTTATTGTTGGCCATGAGATAACCATGCAACCGAAATGGACACTCACATTTTCTTGTTCTAGTTTCCTCGCGTTTCAAATTTTGAATGCGAGGTACGTATTTTCCGCTCCTTTTACAAGTCAAAATAAAAAAGGCATTTCTTCTATTAGTGCCCTTATTAGACCTTACTATTACGGTACCAAATCCTAACCTCGTTGCTTTTAAAATGGTCGTCAAATTCAACCATTTCATGTTCGCCAGAAGATCAACATTCGTGACAAAACCGAAACTAAACTTCCGGTTCCATACGAAATATCCATGTGGCATGTAATTCAATGTTCTCGCTTCTATGGCCGGAGTTATACTTCTGATTTCCTACTAGAAATTAATCTTCGATACAATTTTTTACTGATTCAGGGGTGCCACCACATTTTGACTGGTTTGAACAAAATATAGTGCGAATCAGAAATAAACTTCTGATTTTAAAAGGACATTTTAGAGTTTTCATGGGGTGCGCTTCACTCCTATAGGATGGATTAAGAAATTTATATAATTATTTATTTAATCATATTAATTATTTACATGCATAGCCATATTAATTATTTATGGTTGATTGTCGAAGTTGGACATTTATAGGAGTACTAAATTATTTATAACTATTTATTCTTTCCTTTTATTGGTGTTTTAATTGTAATAAATATTTAAAAATGTTATTAAAAAACAATAATTGATGTTAATTAAAATTTATAATTGATAAGTAAATATTATTTGACATGAAATATTTATAAAATTATAGCTTAATTGATAAGTTTTTTTTTTCAGTTTTTAATTTATTTACTAATTTATTATTTTTAATCTATTCCTTTTATCTTTATTATCTGAATTAAAAATCACTTTATTATTCATAAATTATTTAAATTTATAATAAAATAATTATATATTAAATAAGGGTTAATAGTCAATTATCTCTCTGTCATATACGCGAGTTTTGATTTACCTCCTTAAAAAAACTTTTTGGATTACCCCCTTAACTTTTAGGCACCTCCTAAACGTGTAAAAATCAGAGGGTAAATATAAAAAACGTATTTTACGAGGGATAATTTTTGCATATAAGAGAAAAAAGACTTAGCATTTTAACATTTTAGGGAAATAATCCAAAACTTTTTTTTATAGGGGGTAAATCAAAACTCGCCTATATGATAGGGCGTATGGCTATTAATCCATTAAATAATAATGATATCAGATATCAAGTTCTTTCTGCGACAAAAACAGGGGAGAAAAATAATATTAATTACTTTATAAAATGTAAAATTAATATAGAAAATAAATTTAAAATAAAACTTTAACATATAAAATTAATATATAAAAAACATTTACATCAATAAATGTAAACTACTAAAATATTAAATATACCTTTCACTATTATTATTAATTAAAAAATATCATTTTATATCATTTTACATTTATTAGTTTGTTGAACTATTAATTTTACTAAATAATTCAATTAATTATTTATCAACCATCAATTATGAGTATAAAAAATCAGTCTTCAACCCTAAACTATTAAGTCATTAACTAATTTAATAGTCAATCAGTGTTGATGATCATGTGCTACCCAAAATTTATATAGAGCTGCATCATTCATTTTAAATGTTGGTTTTATAAGAATAAATTAGAACAAACTCTAATTTTAATATGAGTGAAGAGCAATTTAATCTCTCACAAAAATTGAAGAGTTTAAATTAATTTCTAAAAAAAATAACGTCCACATTTAATCCTTTGTGAAATTTAACTGAGTCTTATTAATCCCTGTAATAATATTTTTTTAAGTCAGTTTTCTTTTTTACTTTTGAATCGTGACTGGACTATCATGCTTATTATTTTGTCTTATGTGAACTAAATATTTTTATATTTCCTTAGTCAATAAGCAAAAATAATACACATGTATTTCAGTCACTGTTAAAAAGTAGAAAAATGAATCAATTTGAAATTTTTTTATCGAAGGGACTAATATGTTCGGTAGTCCAGTCACAGTTCAAAAGTAGAAAAACGAACCGATTTGAAAAAATATTATTAAAGGAATTAATATGACGCGGTTAAATTTATTGAATGGTAATTTAGTAGTATGTTGCCTATATGGTCATAATTTGTGTGTGTAAATAGACTAGTAGTAGCTGTTACTCTTAATCAATTTTTCTTACCGCTTTTAAAGTCGTCATTATAGAGCAATAAATATATTCTCTCATTCCTTTTTGTTTTATCATCACTTTGTGCAATAACAATTGATATCTAGAACTCCAGTTCGGATTCACATGGAAATTAGGGAAACACAAGTAGAACAGTGAGACGTTGTGTGATTGATTTTGATTCTAAAATTTGTCATTTTTTTATTCTTTGGGATTGAGAAATATTGTGTTTGGTGAGATTTATGTGACTTGCACAGGGTTGAAGATGAATGGTAACGATAGTCTAAGCACCAAAATTCTAGTTTTCGATGGCAAGAACTGGAATCACTGGATCATTTAGATGCATTGTTCTATATCCGCCAGTGCGTGGATGCGAATGTGTTTGAGAAAATCATTGATTTAGTAATAGCGAGGGTTGCGTGGGATATACTAACAAGGTGTTACGGTGGTGACTCATCAATAGAGAATGTGAAGTTTCATTCTCTACGAAAATAGTATGAGAATCTCAACATGAAGGACAACGAGAAGGTATCTGAGTACATCTCCAGAGTGATTCTGATCACTAATGAGATGAAAGTTTATGAAGAAACCTTTCTGAATAAGTAATCATAGAGAAGGTATTGAGGTCTCTTAATCCTCAATTTGATTACATTGTTGTAGCAATTGAACATTCTAAAGATCTGGACACCATGATAATAGAAGAGTTGCAAAGCAGTCTAGAGGCGCAAGAGTTGCCTAAGACTGAAAGAACTTTTGAAAGAGAAGTTGAGAACACTTTGAAAGCTTCTTTTGTCAAGAAGGACTATAAGCATTCTTGGTTAGAAGCCAAGAAGAGACATGGTGGTAGTTCCCAGAAGTCAAAAGCCTCCAATTATGATAAAAAGTATCAAAATGAAAAGGAAAAGTATGAGAAGAAGAATGTTCAATGTTACTGTTGTCAACAGTTTGACCACTTTGATAAAGACTGTTGGTCAAACAAGGGACGAAAATCAGAAGAAGCAAACATAGTAAGAGGAGATTCCGATGATGAACCTGTGTTATTAATGGCTTCTGATTCTGATAGAAGGTGCTTGGTAGATTGGTGGTATATGGACACTCCCTACTCAAATCACTTGACTGGAAACAAATAATGGATGATAGATTTTGACTCCAGAAGGAGGACAAAGATCAGATGTGTTGATGATAAGTACTTTAGTGCAGAAGGTATATATGGAAAATGTCAAAGTCAAAGTGAAGAATGGGAAGACTATTTTGATCAAAGATGTTTGATATTTTCGTAACATTAAGAGCAATCTGGCAGATGTTCTGACAAAGGCAATCAAGACTGATCAATTTATCCAATTAAGGGATGGAATTAGCGTTGTTAGTTTTGATTAGAAAATCTTAAATTAAGGAATGATATATTGAAAGACAATTTTGTATTTTAGTATGTTGTCTATATGACTCTAACTTATGTGTATAAATAGACTAGTAGTAACTGTCATTTTTAATCAGTCTTTTTAACAGTTTTTATAGTCGTTATTGCAAAGCAATAAATGTGTTCTCTAACTCTTTTATGTTATATCATCACTTTATGCACTAACAAAATTTTACAAAAGATTAAATATGGACATTATTTTTTTAGGAATCAATTTGGACTCCAAATTTTATAAGAAATTAAAATGAATCTACACTCTTTTAATATTATATTAAAGTCTACTCTAAAATTTGCTCAATCATCTACTATCAAGATTAAGTTATATATTCATTTAAAAAAAATTAAAAGAAAAAATGTTAAAATTTTAAAAATTGATTTACAATATTTAATCATATTAATTAAAGTGTATCTAAATGAGATGACAAAAATATCTTATAACATAAATAAAAACTCTGAATTCGGATTCAACTATGAAACGTCATCAATGTTAAATTATTTTAACAATTTTTTCATATGAGTATAATCTTTTCGCTTTGTGAGATTAATCTTGCGGTAGCAAAAAATAACATATATTCATATAAAAAATGAAGAATGCATTATTATTATTATTATTATTATTATTATTATTATTATTATTATTATTATTATTATTATTATTATTATTATTATTTAAATACAAAGTATACATCTTAAGCATGCAGCCAATGAAAAGTAATGTGCAGATTAGACATAGCACCCACATAATTACTAATGATCAATCTAAGTAGTTTATTCTAAAAGATCTTAGATTATAGCCTAATTATCAAAAAAGGCATGGAGCTCCTCCCACCTATAATGATGGTCAGAATGTGCAAATTCATATGAACCTTTTTCTCCTTTGAACTGATAATCATAATCATCATCATAAAATTAAATTAAAACTATACATAGATTTTCAATAACTTAATAGATTTTGTGTGATTAGTTCCTCATTCATGTACAGAACCATGATTTGATAGAAAAGTCACATGCAGCAACTTTGGACTATATGCCCCTTAATTATTCCCATGATTATTATTATTATATATGAGAATAATACTGAAGTTTATTTAAGTTTAACTAATTCAAAACTAAGCAGAACTAAGTTGATTAGGGAATAATCATGAAATGGGGTATCTAAGAGAACATGCTTATCATGGACCATTTACATTTCTAATTATTCCTCCCACTATTTAATTACTATACAACTATAATTATTCTCCTTAAATAACATTGCATATTAATTATTTATTGGTAAACTCTTATGTATTAATGAATTTTAGTTGAATATGTAAATAATTTTAAAATTTTATTAAAAAAACATCGTTTCTTCTTAAACACATGTTTTGTCGGTAATCTTTTTAATAAAAATATTTGGGACATGTGGATGTGAATTTTCATTTGATCACAAGATAAAAAATAAATTTTAATTGTTTTCAAGTAGTATATGCTCAATTTTTTTTCTTTGATATCACTATTGATGATCTAGCATAAATATTTTTTTGATAGAATATCATGTCATCCTTAAATAGTGATTTATATTTTTTTATTTTCTGATCAAATTTGTACTATTTGTCTTAAGATGTGTTTGAATATATTTGGAGAACACACCATTCATTGTAAAGACCTTCAAAGATTCAAATGATGATATGGTTTTAAAGATGTCTTATTTGATATATTTCGGTGTGTTAGGGTATTTGTGAAAAAACACCTATTAATTTATTGATTAACTTATAAGAGGGGAGATTGACACTTATTCCAACAAATATTTTAGCGTACGGGTGGATAGAAAGAAAATATGCAAGTGTAAACTTGATTGTGATTTTCCCATTTGTGGGACTAAGACTAAAGATTATATTGTGGGACATACAACTTTAAATACCGCTTGAAGTAAAGTAATCAAATATGCCAAAATGTGTTATGACAATCAAGATACTTTTATACCATTTATCTTTGACACCTTTTGTATTCTAGTATCAAAACTCATTATTCTTTTATAGAGAATGAAAATGTTGCTTAACAAACTCTGCTACAAAAAGAAAACATATTTAATCTCGAAGGTGAAATACATTTAACCTAAGTTACAGAAGTGAGGTAACGAAGGACATCATGAAAAATGTCATTTTATCTCTCAATTTAAAAAATGAGAGGTAAATTCATCTGCACATAGATTTGAATCCCAACATCTGCATTTTTATTATTTTCAAAACCAACGCATCATACCTCTTGATTTATGAATAGAACCGAGAGGTAAGATAAAAGTTTTTTTAAAAAAACTCACTAAATTGTCTACGCATAATATTAATAAATTAATTTATTTACAAACTACATTATTTATCCAGAATATTTCATTATTTACACAAAATATTAAAGTAAAAATTAATTTGTCAATGAAGATCAGATGTTAGATCTTCGAATCATTAAATTTTGGGGAAGATCAACGGCTAGGTGCGAGTATATTCTCAATGAGGTTTGTTTGCATTTGTTTTTGATATAAAAAATGTTAGATAAATAAAATAAATATTCACGTTATGGGATTTTATGCTCTAATAAGTATTTAAGAGCACAAACTTTAAATCCAAATAATTTTATGCTCTTGTAATATATCATAGAGAATTTTTTATGACAAATGCTCTCACAAGAAAGAGAACAAAATATATAGTGGTGGGTGTAGATAATTTCAAATGCTTCATGTTTCATTGTCAATTTTTTATATTCATAATGCTTTTTATAATTGATGTCTTTTAGATTTCACGCAAATCACTAATGGTATTGTATATTGAACGTTGATACTCATTAAATAACGACAATGAATTATTTAGGGATGGTGAATATCCTCAATAGACACATTAAATTATCCCCATGATTATGATAAAAATCGAGATAAAAAGTATTTACCATCGATTTCAGTTGAAAAACGAGGTGAATAGATTTTTTTTAAAAAAAACTATCAAATTGTTTACCAAAAATATTAAAATACATTTATTACAACAAATCCAGATTTATCATTGTCGCAGTATTTTCGGATAATGACAAAACTTTGTTGTAATCCAGAATTTGTTGTATATCTTGTGTGTACGTCCATTCTTTTAAAGTTATATGATTTGCATTCATCCAACTTTTAATAAGTTATATGTTTCAATCAGTGAAAAATATTATTTTGTATTTACAATTCATCATAGATAATTTTTGTAAGTTTTTTTAAGTTCCAAAATTTTATTATTTTGAACAAATATTTTTACAAAGAGAACAAGACATACAATGGTGGATGTAGATAGATTATTATAGATTGATATCTTGTTAATATTTTGAGTCTGGTTTCTTTTTAAATGCGTGATATGAATTGTTGTTGTAATTGTGTAACAAAATCGTTTGATTGATAAAAACCAAGAAGAAAAATAATTTCAATTAAAAAAAAATAAAAAAACAAAAAAAACTGCTCGGTTTTAGAAATCAAATATATAGAAAAGAATTGTTTATAATAATGAAGCAAATACCTATTATTTTGGACGATAAAATATTTGAAGAGTCAGTGATGGATTCTGTTGCTCAGTCCTTTGATTGTCTTAATTTTTCCCTTTTTGATAGATTAGATTACTCAATTATTATGAGACCAGTGAAGCAGATTATTATAAGAAAGCTTACATTATACACATTATACATATCATTGGATAAAGTTACACAAAGCACGTGCCAACACTCTTTCATAGAATCAAACTCTAAATATAGAAAAACAAAAAAAAAACACAAGGGTAAAAAGGAGAATTCAAAAAACAAGAGTCTCTTATTTAAACCATAGATTCACATGCATACGAAACATCACAAAAACAGTTACAAAAAAAACTCTTACATTGCTTTGCATTTACAATGAGTTCAACGAAATCAAAGAAGAAGCAAACGACAGGAACAACGAGCGAAACAACAACACAAGAACAACAACAAACAGCATGGGGAGGAAGATACCTCGGAGTCCGAAGAAGACCATGGGGAAGATACGCAGCTGAAATTCGCGATCCTTCGACGAAAGAACGACACTGGTTAGGAACATTCGACACTGCTGAAGAAGCTGCTTTGGCTTACGACAGAGCCGCACGTGGCATGCGTGGCTCACGTGCTAGAACCAATTTCGTTTACGCCGATACACCTCCCGGTTCTTCTGTTACTCCAATCCTCTCCCCCGACCAACAACATCAACAAGAACAAGCTTTTCATGAACTTTCCTTTGTTCTTCAACATGAACCGTTTCCGGTTCAACATAACCCGGTTCAGTCTCTTGACTCGGTTTCTTTCATAACATCAACCGGTAATTACGGTTACGGTTATGGTGAGGAAAACAATAATATTAATTTTAATAAATATAACCTTCCTCCTTCTCAAGTTCCTGTTACTACATTGGAGGCTAGTATTAATAATAATAATAATAATAATGAAAATTCTCATTTTAACCCACAAGTGTTTTTTGAGGATGTTGTTGTTAGTAGTAGTAATAGCAGCAGCAACAGCATTGAGCTACCGCCTTTGCCGCCGGATATTACTAGCTCGGCGTGTTATGATCAGGCGTTCAACGGTGGTGATCATGATCAAGGGTATTATTATTCATCATGGGAGCAGAATGTTGGAGGTGAATGTTATAATAATCAAATGTTGGGTTTGAATGTTGGAGGTGCAGGAGTAACGGAGAATAATGTTATGGCAGGTTCTATTGATGGTTTTGATTTTGGAGGCTCTTCGTTTTTCTTCTGAGTTATAGATATTATTATTATTAATATCATATTATTATCATGTGTCTTTTATTTCATGTTTTTTTCGTGTGTGTTGGTTTGTATTGTTGTTTGGATTTGTGCAAGTAATGGAATGTGTAAAGTAGTGTTTGTGGACATGAGAATGAGGAAATTGTCTTACGTTAGAGGCATGAGAATATGTTGTTGTAGTTGTTGTTTAATTTGTGTAATAGTGTATGTAAAGTGTTTATTTTTGGGGTGAGTTTTGTGTTGCGGCGCTTTTGGAGACAAGTGCAAAGGGGTGCGAATAGCAATGAATGAAATAGTTAATAGTATAATGTTGGTTTTGTTATACACTTGTAAAATATACTACTCGGAGTGTTCTCTGGAGTCCGTTTTTGTTTGGGCAAAAAAGTGTTCCTTGTCTCCTTCTCGGTCAAAAGTCTTTTCCCCCTTGGGATGGTTTAATTATTTAAAGTGCATTTTATAATTCTAAATATCACATATTATGGGGTTTTTCTTAATATATTCCTCTAACTCCTCGTGTTAAAACAACATTTACTAAATTTTTAAAGAAAAATGCTTGTTTTTAAAAACATGAAAGTAAGAAACGTAAGAATAAATCTCCATCATCAATTTAATATCACCACCACCTCTATGTTTCCTATTAAAAAGTTAAAATAAAAATTAATTTAAAATTCAATTCTAAAATAATAATATGTGTGCATTCTTGCATTCTTGCATTTCTTAAGGAATATCGATAAAAGTCAAAATTACTTTTTAAAATTCAGAGATATATCTCTAGACATACTTAATACACACATTTCACTCGCTTTTGAAGTACACTTTAATTTCATGGTTAAACTAATAAGAAATTTGTGCGAAGCATTCTATGATTTATTAAGAAATATTGATCAGAAAAATAACAAATGTACTATTTTTATCGATGTAGTAATAATGAGATTTACTCCAAGTATCGATCTCGAGGATTGCGTAGGAAATACTTAGTGTGATGACTTATTCAATTAAACAAAAGCAATAGTTTTGAGTTTAGTTGAAATAAATCCTTGCAAAATGTAAATTAACACAATATAAAGAATTGACTTTTTGTTTGATTCAAATATGCTAGGGTGAGTGTATAATTTGCCATGTAAAAACCTTCGCTGTTTGATCTATTCAACAAGTTCATGTGGCTCAATTATCGATTCTCAATATTATCTTTTCCTAATTCCTTAGTGAAAAAACCTTCAACCTTCAACCTTCTTTCCTAATTTCAATTTCCATTTAAATTAGTAGAGAGGTTAAGCATTGAATTATCAAGAATTATTCTGGTTATTATAGGATTACCCTAGTCCTAGGTGAAATCCTCAATAATATCATCATTTAGAAAACCTTAACACGACCGTCCGACTCTAATGTGTTAAAATAGTGAAATCATATGGTCCCATAAGGTCAAACTATCAATTACTTTAAATAATCAAATTGACGCATAAAGAACTAGAACGTTGATTAAAACAAAGTGATCAGTATTCTTAACATAGCAAATTAGCGGCACCCCCTAGCATTGGGGGGTTTAGCATCTCATAGAATTCAAAACTATCATAATAACAATATTAGATATAGACATTACAATAGATTGGGATCTTCGATCTTCAATTGCTCTCGTGCATGAAGAATTCTTCGTTTCCATAGCCGTTGAATATCTGATCTTCTATTGTGAATTATTCTCCAGTTCCAAAAAAGTGTCCTATCTTTTCTGCAAATTAGGTTTTGGTAGTAGTTAGCTTTCCTTTCGGTGCAAAATATCCACAATTCGCTTAATGATCCTCAAACACTTAAAAATTCCAAAAAGTGAAGTTCGTTCGCCCAAACTGACACGGGCCGTGTCGTGTGACACAGTCGGCCATGTCAGCTACGGTTTTCTGTTGGACAACGCCCAGTTGAGTGGACACGGGCCGTGTCCAATGACACAGGCACCCGTGTCTTATTTCCTGGAACAACTCTTCTCATTTTCTCCTGACACGACCCGTGTCAGGTCCCCTGCAACTCCATTTTTCACTCCTTGCTTTACAACTGCTCCTCATAACTTCACTTTCACTTGAGATCACTAACACATACCAAACCAAGCCATCAAAAGTATCGAAAAGATATGAAATTTAACTTAAAATCACACCAAAATGAAACATAAGAAAAGTAACATAACTTAACAAAATCAGATAAAATAACAAATCAAAGTGTTCCAGAATGATGAGTTAATACCAAATAAGTGACATAAACGACATAAAAATGATGACCGATCACAACCCCAAACTTAGCTCATTGCTTGTCCTCAAGTGATTAAGACACATAACAAGGTCACCCCAGAATTTCTCTTACCACAATAAAGCTGATGCTCTTCGCAACTTGTTTTCCACTTTACTGGACGAGATTATGGGTCACCGATCCGAACATTCCACTGTACTTCCACATCGGAATACTTTGTCTCCTGCAAGCTTTTTCACACTTCTCATTAAGTCTCTCAAGGTTAAAGTGTTTTGTACTCACAATTCAATGTACGCAATATCGAATCTTAACTTTGAATGAACTCTACTTTCACCACACAAACAGATTCCACACACTATTTGAGGTCTTTGGGTTGTAACGGGGCTTAGGTACGGTGGGATACACAAACAAAAGGGATAAAAAAGGGTTTTTGGCTCGGCATCTGTGTTGCTTTTATTATGTTTGTGCTTAACTCATTTCACTGGGGTTTTTCTAAATATTGACTCTTTTTCCATTTTCTTCACTCAATTGTTACTTTAGTGTTTCACTAGTACCTGAGTCTTCTGCAGGCAAGTATTTTGTATGATAACTCTTTTTTTCCTTTTTCCGAAAGACATTTATGTGTCTCTCTTCTCTTTCTCTTTTTTTCTTTTTCTTTTCTTTTTATACTTGCCCTCTTCCATACAAATAATTACCCCAAGCTTAAATTTTTAGCACAGTTTCAAAAATTCATAACACTTATGTCGAGCAAAGGTAGGAAGTATTTGGCCATAGGTTAACAAATGTGATTATAACAAACAAAAGGGTACAAGCTCAAATGTGGTTAATAAAGGATAAACATATATAATGGGATGGCTAGAAAGGCTCAAGGCTAAAACAAACAATGTGCCTCAGTGTATGTTGTCACGTTGTGTTGTTCGAATAGAATGAACGCAAAATCAAAGTGATAAAGTCATACCTGAACGAACTCTCATGATGATATTTTATGTTTGACTTTTATGTTCTCACCATGTTGGATAAGCTTGATTAAGATTTTTATGTCTGTTGACACGGCTGGCCGTGTCCTCCTTGCGTCCACACGCTTTCAAATTAAATGTACCAGGGCTGCTGACACGAGCCATGTCCCGTGACATGGGAGGCCGTGTCAGCTTCTATTTTTTCTTCAGAAACACTGGTATTTTTCTCCGATTCTTGGTTCAAAACTTCTTTTTTACTTCGGTAGCTATTGTCTCTTCAATTTTCAGCTGCTTATTGGCCTCTAACTTCAAATCAATTACTCCATCTGGCTTGCTCGTAATCCTGTCATATAGTTCCAAATGCTCATTTGCAACTACATCTTCAATAATCTTCTTGATATCAGTGGATGTTGAGAAATTATATGAGCCACCAACTGCTGTGTAAATTAGTTGCTTTGTTTTGATTCTAAGGTCGTTCATGAACATCTGCATCTGCTCAGTCTGGTCTAATTTATGAGTAGGACAAGCCACTAGGAGTCTCTTGAATCTTTTGTAAGAGTCCCCTAATGATTCACCCTCCTTGTGCTTGAAATTCAGTATCTCATATCTTTTTCTCATGAACACCGACGCTGGAAAGTACTCGTTGAGGAAGGTTATTTCCATCTCTTCCCAAGATGTGATGCTACCTACTGGAAGAGAATAAAACCATTCTTCTACTTCATCTGCCAGAATGAACGGGAACATTCATAATTTTTCTATTCTTTAGTATACCCCTCTATTTTTAAAGTGGTGCTCATTGTTAGGAATCGTTGTAAATGCTTGTTAGCATCTTCATTAACCCTTCACGATAAGGATCTTTTCTCCAGCTGACTAATGGTGCTCGGGTGGAGCTGAAAGTTAGGAACATTCACCGGTTGGTTGATGATGGTCATTCTCCCACCCGATGCATTTGTGCCTCCATAGTCACCCAACAGTATTTCTTGTGGTGGATCCATGGCCTCAAATTATGATTATGAACCCGAGTGTACTGAGTCTCTATCTTCTTTTGCTGCCAGTCTTGCTTGCTTTGCTTTTCTTCGCCGAGCGTGAAATGTTATTTCTATCTCTGCGTCAAAAAGAAGTTCAGCTGAGGCCTGACCTCGCATAAAAGATTAGACAGTATATTAGTACGGATAAAATTAACAGGAAATATAAAATTTTAATTGCAGAGTAATAAAATTTCAATTGAATAATAATCAACTTTGACCTCGCATAAAGGGATTTTAGTGTCACGGATGTGAAAGATCTAGGCACATTAGAGTAGAATTTCCTACCTATCTCAAGAGACATCAGAAAAGACTGTCTATTTCTTGGTAAAATGTTGATATCTCTGAAGGTGAAACTAAGGGAGAGTGCCCTCAACTTGTGATTGCTTCTTAAGAAGTGAAGAAATATCTTATGATAAATTGACGGTTTCTTATAATGAATTGTGCAACAAATGTAAACAAGTCTACCAAATGGTAGTGAAGTAGAGAATAATCATAGATAAACTTCATGTTGAGAAGGAGGAATACTTAACTGGCATTTTGAGCTTTAGAATGAAGTAACTCTGTTAACATCAAAATTTGATAATTTTATCAGAGTTGTTAGGATGTTGAACGATAGGTTTGATGTATTGGATGACATCCTTAAAGATGTAGAAGGAGGAAGAAGGCATGTTGACATAGGGATTAATTGTCAATCCTTGAAAAATAAATAGAAAGACCCTGAGATGCAATTTGTTCCTGCTAGAATGAAGGTGGGGAGAAAAATGTCTGACTAGATGTTACAACATCCTGCAAGGTCATAGGAAACTCATACTAGATCCAAGCTCTGACCTTGGAAATGTAGTTTTTGTGGAATACATGATCCCGTAGAGCAATTATGTCATAGGCTTCATGGTTACCCAAAATATCCATCTCAAGCTAATGATAATCCTTTCTAGAGACTTGCTTCCCGATATTAGTGTAGTGTCTATGGATCCTTATATGATGTCATCTTCAGAATTGGTTGAGTTAAAGAAACAATTACAAATTTTGTTGGTGAAGAATTTTGTTCGACCAAGTGTTTCTCCGTGGGGTGCACATGTGTTGTTGATTAAGAAGAAGGATGGAATTATGAGGTTGTGTGTGGATTACATGCAGTTGAATAAGGTTATTATCAAGAATAAGTATCCAATTTCGAGGATTAATGATCTAATGAATCAATTAGTAAATGATTGTGTGTTTTGCAAAATTGACTTGAGGTTTGGTTACCATCAAATTCGTGTAAAACTATATGATATTCCAAATGCAACATTGAGGACAATATATGGTCACTATGAGTACATTTTGATTCCATTTGGCATATCTAATTCACAAGGCATGTTCATGGAATATATGAATCAAATTTTCCATGCGCATCTAGATAAGTTTGTGGGGGTCTTCATCAATGATATATATATATATATATATATATATATATATATATATATATATATATATATATATATATATATATATATATATATATATATATATATATATATATATATATTCTAAAACTAACAAAGAGCGTGCAAAATATCTCTATATTATGTTGCAGGTGTTAATGGAGAAGAAAATCTATGCCAAGTTGTCTAAATCTGAATTATGGTTGAAGAAAATGAGCTTCCTTGGTCATGTGATTTTTAGTGGTGGAATTTCCGTAGATCCTTCCAAGGTTGATGTTGTGTTGTAAGGGGAGACTCAAAGGCATGATTGTTGTTGTCAAAATTGTGGCTAAAAAAGGGGAATATAATGATAAGTGTAGTGTTAGTGGTGTGTGATCCAGTTTATGTTTGGATCTATTTTGTATAGTATCTGATCTAGGTTGAACTCGTTTGATGCTTGTCGATGTTCCATTGAGAGTGAGTGTTTTGATTCCATGAGACATGAGGAGCATTGTGATAGGGGGATCATGATGCTGGTGTGTTGAGAGTTTATTTCTCTTAGGTATTGTTGTGATGTTGTTTGTGATGTTAGACAAAATGTCATGACATCTGGTCTCTGGTAGCTTATCTGTGTGAGGTTCTATCTCTCTTTTAGTTATGTTTGGTGTGCGAGTCTCTGATATGTTTATTGTTTTTTCTAAGTATGCATGATGTTCATGTATCTTGTATGTGGTCGTTTTGCTTATGTTTTTTCTGGTCTCCAGTTATGTCATGCAAAGTTTGTTTTAGCCAAAATTTTCCCAATGAAGAGATTTAAGTTTGTGTTTTTATGATTGGCTGCAATTTTTGTTAAAAACATATCTCATAGTAAGATGTTGTGATAGAAGTTATGACAAATGTCTTGACATGTTAGTGAGACATCACTGGAGACAAATGTAGAGCACAATATCATAATATGTTATACCAAAACATCAATGCATTTTTAGGTTTTACTTCTTGGGAGATTTGTTTTTAAAATATGAGATTCTAAATGGTTTTAGTTCTCATGTAGTAGTGGACCAAGGATGAATATTTTGGGAACACTGATTTTATAAAAAATTGGTTTTGTTTCATAAAAAGGATCTTGGATACTTTTTAGGAAACTTTATATTTTTGTTCTTATTTTTGTGGAGAAGATTCTGCAGAAGATTTACAACTGGAATATTGGATTTACGTGAAGAGTCCAAGTCCGTGCTTTCAAGAGTATTTTTATAAGGACTTTATAAACCAAAAACACTTGGAAAAGTCATGTGCATGAGATAAGGGTTTAGGGTTTATGTTTGCTCTTTGTTCATTGTGATCCACTCTTATACTTTAGTTATCATTATTGGTTTGTCACTGGTTTATAACTGAAGGGAAGTGAAAGGGGTCTCATACCTAGGAGTGACTTAGATAGAAATGGCACATGTACTGATTAGGTGAGAAGTTTGTAAAACAATGGTTACTCAGAACTTCAAACTAATATTATTTTAGTAGATTTTCATACTGGCTAGGATGCCTCCAGAGTAGGTGACGTTGCACCAAACTGGGTTAACAATTGATGTATGTTCTTTACTTTTTGCAACTTATTTTAATTAAATAATTGTTTTAGTTGTTGTGACTGGTCTGATAGTAGTGTCATAACATCTAGTATTTGTGTGTATGGATTTGAAAGAGAAACTAACTCACTCATCGACTACCTTCTCTCTCTACCATAAACCACCGTCAAACCCCTAATTCTAATGAAGCGGACGCCACCAGAGCCACCAACACTAGCTATTTTTACACCTTCAATGTTGTCAACCATCCGTCCTTCTTTAAAGCTCATTGTGTTGGCGCGACCGCCACCAAAACGACCCCAGACCGTTCCTACACCTTCGAAGTTGTTTTCTATTTTTAGTTTTCTATTTTCTGTCTTGCGTTGTTGTCATTTGAGATCTAAATTTTCACTCTTGGAGTTTGACAATATGTCTCAAAATTATTTTTAATTTTGGAGTAATATTTTGTGTCTATTGGAGTCTCATTGTAATTGATGAAGCTTATGAGTATGACAACCATTACAACACTATCTCTAGTTATCAACTGATTTTTTAACATTCAATAAAATTAGACAATCTTGAGATCAAAGATAGTCGAAATGCTCAAACACAAGTAAAAAAAACCTTTCTTAATCTGATTTAGAAAAAGACAATAGATTTTAGTTTTTATATTGATTAGATTCTTAAAAAAGTGGATGAGTGAATGATAGATTGTTGCTTTTGGTTTGTTTATGTCTTCTTAGCTTCCAAAATTTGTATGCATATTATCTGAATTATCTGATATGAGAATGTATTTTTCTTTCTTAGAATTGCTTATAGACTATCGAAATGTCCTATTTCATTTGTCTCATGTTATTTGTAATGCTTGTTGTTCTAACTTTTAATGGGATTGAGTTTTCTAAAGAAAAAAATAGTTCATGCTCTTCTGTTAACATTTATTTTTTGTTTTTCTTTTTTTAATTCATAGGTTGCCTTAAAAAAATAAGGGAATTTCTTTTTATACTTAGTACTCTTCTTCTAGATATTTAGCAAAAAATTTAAAATACCCTAAGAATTCGGATATGTATATCCGAACACACTCTATTTTTTTACAAAAAGAGTGGTTTTAAATATGCATATCTGAATACACCACATTTTTTTAATGAAAAAGTGGTTTCGGATATGCATATTTGAATTTTACGAAAAAATAAGGTGCGTTTGGATATGCATATCCGAATACACCTCGTTTTTTACCAAAAAAATGATTTCGGATATGCATATCCAAATTTACTTTGTTATAAAAATTTAAAAATACCACTAAAAACCAAATTAAATTAAATTAAGTGTCTACAAAAAAAAATTTGAATTTTTTTTCAAAAATATGAAAACGAAAAATAAATCAAATAAAATAGAAAAAGAAGGAATTTAGGGTTTTTAGGGTGGGGTCCCTTATTTTGTCTCAAAATAGGAATTTTAAGTCATAATTTTTTTTGGATGAATTGACACAGTAAAATTTTAATTCAGAGTCGATTTTCCAAAAAATAAAGTTTTTATGTTAAGTCGCGTGAATGCCAAAAACACAGAAATGAAAGGTCTATAATACCGAGATTATTTAGTTACATTTTATTTTGTTTTAAAATATATCAATGGTTATATTTCACCATTATAATTATAAATTTAATTATTGAATTCATTGTTTAATTTCATATCATAAATTTACTATAATATTTAATTTTCAATTATAAATTTAAATTATTCTTTATTAATAATAATTCAATTTAATTATTTTATAATTATATTATAAATAAATATATTTTTAAAATAAAATTTGAATAAATTTGAGATATTAAATTATTTTGGATATGCATATTCAAAATCTCTAAAATAGGAGTTTCTTCGGATATACATATCCGAAATAACTCACTACTATTTTTTTTATCAAAAAAGAAAACTCAAAATACATAAAGAAAAATTTCACCAATATTAGATATAAAGAAAAATTCTATAAAAAAAAATCTCGAAGAAACTCGAAATTTTGAAACTCTAGTTACCACTTGTCATTGTACAATCAATTTGAAGATTTTGTTCAAATGAGATATAAATATTTGGTAAAATTTTTATTTTGGTCCCTTAACTATATATGTTGGTTCACATTTGTTCTTTAGCTCTTTTTTGTGTCATTTTGATCCCAAACTTTCAAAACTTTTATTTTAGTCATTTTTACTTAATTAACGATAAATTTAGCAATTAATTTCAAAAAAATTTCGTCGCTGAACCAAAATAATTATTTTGGCTAAATAATTCTTTCAAATTTGATTTCGAGTTAGTGCACTCAAATCTATCTTTCTTCAATCCCACAACTTTATTAGATACAAAGTGTTACACTCAATTAGTCATTGGAAAATGTAAGCAAAAGGTAAAGAATAGAGCGCCTACTATAACATAAACCAAAGAAACATGGACCAAATTTTCCAAGTCTAGCAAGTTTAATAATCCTTCTTTAGTAGTTATCAAACAAAACGACAATCCAATCCGATTCATATACTTTATGTCTTTTAGTGGTTTTCATGTTACTAGGATTTATGTGGAAGTATGTTCATAGTGTCGTTTTCTAGAAAACACACACCTTGAACAAGAATCTATGCTCGTGGAGTTAACTTTTCTTCATGTGCGGCTATAGTGCCTATTGTAAACACCATTTTTCTGTTCTGGTTTTTTAAGTTACAAATAATTAAAATTATCTTATTTTTAATAATTCATATTTTATTTATTACATAATAAAATTATATAAATAGAAGGCAAACCACATAAACTAATTCTTTTAAAAATTATATTTATTATTCATTAATTTATAAAATACATTATTTTTAATTTGTTTTGTATGAATTTTGGTATGTCAAAATATATCAAATAAATCATAAAAATATTGTCGAAATATATCAAATAAAATATTACTAATAAAATTATGTCAGATTCTTCTTATAATAAATCACATATTCTTCAAAAATATTAAATATATCACAAATCGATAGAAAATAAGAAAATCATAAAAAACAAATTATAATAAACAGGGCAAAACTTAATTAATTTTGTCAAATCATAAACAGTAAAATTAGAACTTTATGTTTTTTATTAAAACGAAAAGTTTAAGGAAAATAGAAATGCTCAATTGGAAAGTTAATTTGGATTATCATCTCGAGGGATAGGGACCTGGCTATAGAGAACAGACACGGCTCTCACTAATCACATTGGTCCAGGAGTTTATGTAGAAATATATTCAAACTTTAAATCATTCTTTTGTAATATTACTTTACTATATGTCATGGTCATTGTTCACATTTGTCTAATCACAGTGGCAACATTATCTTTATTTTTTTCAACTTGTTTCATATTAAAAGAAAAGAATAGTCTATTTTCTTGTCTAGTAAATGTAAAATAGTAATAGTTTTTTCAACAAACCAAAAATTTGATTAAAAGAAGCTCAAGTTGTTCTCAGGTGAAGCACACAATAAACTATATGTAAAACTAGAAGATGCTTAGCAACTAGCAAGTCTCCATCCTTATCAGGTTCAACACGGACTGGACTTCTCATTCATTGAGAGTTTGACTCGAGTAATTCGATAGTAATAATTCAATTGTAGATGGTGAATCATCACCTCTTAGATTTTCACAAAGGAGAAAAAAAAAAGGAAAGATGAAGAAATAAATATTAGAATTGATTAGAATTGTTTTATTATTCATTTTTTCAATTAGAGTTCAAAAAATACAAGTGAATAACAATAACTAATCTATCTCAACAACTTGATAGAACTGATCTATTTATATGATACTAAACTAATTTAAGCTATAAGCTAACTTAAACAACTCTGTTAAACAAACATATGTTCAAAAAAAAAAATTTTTAGCAGCGCTTCTACGAAAGCGCTTTCGTAGCCTTTAAAAAAAAATCGCTTAAAAAAGCGCTTTCATAGGGTTCCCTAAGAAAGCGCTTTCATAGGGTACCATAAGAAAGCGCTTTTCAGAAAGCGCTTTCATAGGCATTTGAAATATCTAACCTACGAAAGCGCTTTTGAAAAGCGCTCTTATAGGTGTCCCTATGAAAGCGCTTTTGGAAAGCGCTCTTATAGGTGATCTTACGAAAGCGCTTTCATAGACCTAACATACGAAAGCGCTTTTGGAGGAAAAAACGCTCTTATAGGCCACCTATGAAAGCGCTTTTAAAAACGCTTTCATAGGTGGTCTAAGGCAGCGCTTTTTTTTAGAAAAGCGCTTTCTTAGGCTTAATTTAGAATGCCTTTATTGCATTTTGTAGGAACCTATGAGAGCGCTTTTCCAGGAAAAAGCGCTGCCTTAGGTCTACTTATGAGAGCGCTTTTTGGTGAAAAGGGCTTTCATAGGTAAGCCTACGAAAGCACTTTTTTCTAAACAAAAAACGCTGCTAAAACCTTTAGCAGCGCCACCTACGAAAGCGCTTTTAAAGCCCAAAAAAAGCGTTTTCGTAGGTCATTTTTGGCATAGTGCATGTCCAATTCGACAAGCTAATAAACCTAGTATTATCGACTACTGCATGTTAGAACTCAATTCGATGTTATCATGTAGGACTTAAACATCGACATGTGAACAAACTTCGACAACATACTCAAACTCTGTCGAAACAAAAAGCTATCTTTGTCGAGATACCATATTTCGATCTAAAATCTCTCAAATCTCCACATCGGAACAAACACTACAACATAGGAAACCAAACTAGATTTCTTCATTCAACTTTATCAACTGTATACAGTGGAAGAACTTGCGACTGAGCAATGTCTTGGTGATCATATCAGCAACATTATCTTCAGTTGAAACCTTCAACACTTGGACTTCTCCACATTTGATTATTTTTCTAATGAAATGATGTCTCACATCGATGTGCTTGGTTCGCTCATGATAGGCTGAACTCTTCGAAAAATGTAATGCACTTTGACTATCACATTTAATAGTAATCATTCGACCTTGAAGTTTCAACTTCTTAAAAAAACCTTCAAGCCACAATGCTTCTTTCACAACTTCAGTGAAGGCAATATATTTTGCTTAACTGGTAGATAAGGCAACAACCTTCTGAAGTGTTGGTTTCCAACTGATTGATGTGTCAAGCATATTGAACACATATCCGAAAATAGATTTTCTAAAATTCATACAACCTACATAATCGGAGTTGACATATATTTTGATTTATGCTTTATTATCATCACCACAGGCTCCACCATGAATTAGGAATTTATTCAATGACATATTTATGTACCTTCGAATTTAGTTCAATGTTTGCCAGTGTTCCTTTCCAATATTTGCCATATACATGGTTACAAGGCTCACTCCATACACTATGTTTGGCCTTATACAAACCATTGAATACTGTTGGAACAAAAAATTTTATATTCTTTGAATTTTGATGATAACAAAGTACTTAAAGAACAATTGGTATACTAAAATATGCTCAAGTGTGCAATATCATAAGCTTAAAAAATCAACTTGGTTCTGAACCTTATAAGAACATATAAAGAGAAGCTAAAAGACTTAGATTCTGAAGGATCAGAATCTGATGACTCAGAACTTGGTATCTCAACTTCTGGTGACAGTTCGAAACCTGATGACCTAAGATAAAGGTACTCATCTTCTGATTCGTACTCTGTCTATAAAGCATGTCTATCTTGTCTAAGCTAGATTATGGAGAAAGTCAACTAGATTTTCTTAGTGAAAGGCTTAAGGAAAGATGACATGAACTCTTAAATTTTCTCCAATATCTTGGTAGATACCAAGTATGAGAAAGACGTCCTAGTAGATACCTACTCTCTGGTTATGGGAGGAACCAAGATAACTCTATATGTTGTTTTAGTTATCACTTATGAATATTATTCATTCCAATGCTAACACTCTAAGTTCAGATTCTAAACTAATTTAGATTCTGAAGTTGATTTTCAGAAGCCAAAAGAATTCACAATACACAATTCAACAACTCCTTCTTATGTGTTTTTTCACCTTCACTTGGCATCATAGGACGGTCTGTACTAAGCACTTAACAATGGTACATAAAAAGATACCAAAGAGAAAATAAAATAGATGACTGGCTTTCTTAAAAAACGTAATGTGACTGATGGTGGTGCCATACTCTAAATTTGCCCTACCCTTTTACTTTTTTATCTGGCTTAGGATTTTTTATTTCGTTTGCATACATTCCACTAGTTCATTTTCATATCATGCATTTCATTGAATAAAGCACTTTGGTTCAAGAATTAGCATTTATGCAAGCTAGGGTTTCATAGTTGGTTTTGAGACTTCTATATTAATTAAGGCAGATTCATTCGGTTCTTCTCTTGAGAAGTAGGCTATGTGAATAAGGGTTATAAAGTATGATTATCAGGGACTTATTCCTTCATCAAATAAGACCGATCCATCGGGTTTTTCCTTGTGCATTGAAGTGTGAATTAGGATTTGGTTCGTCATTGTGGATTTCTTTCGCCTCCAGATACATGGCTATTCTTCAAAGTCTTGGATAAGGGTTTTGTATATGTGGCTATCTTGAGCCTCTATCCTTCAACATTCTAAGCTTAGAGTTTCTTGACTACAAGGTATGCAAGTTATGATAAAGCTATATTTTCTTCAAGAGCTTAAGAGTGTGAACTTGGGCTCAAAGACTTCTTTGTGGCTTGTAGATCAAGTCATCTTCTCCTACCGCGATGTTCATTATTTGAGTCACTTTTTGCTTACAAGATTCATCTATCTTACAATTACTCAAGCTAGGATTTTGTACCATGATTCACCTATCCTAAGAAACGTTTTGATCCTAATGCAAGGCATTAGGGATGATGGATACATGGAATTCTTGGATACTATCTTTCACTAATTCATAGTGTTTGATTCAAGATTGTTGATTTATAAGGCAAAAATCATAATTTGTGTGACTAATGAATTCTTTGGTCTTTTGGTATATCAAGCCAAGTTTGTATAACAAGATTGCTTCAAGTGTTCTTATCTTCAAGGTGTCTTTTAAAGTCATTAAGCTTAATTTTGAGGGATTGTGTTTACAAAGAACAAATTATAACACAAAGATGTGAACTTTGTGAATCCATCATCAAGGTATTATTATTAAAGATTGGAAATCTTGTTTTGAGGTTGAAAGGAGTTTGTTCAAATATTGGAAGGTTTATGTATTTTTATTACAAAATAGGGTACAAGACACATCACACAAATTCAAGCAAATTCCATTAATGTCTATCATGATTCAGTAAAGATTCATAAACCGTTTTCATACAAGATTCAAGATTTTCAACTTCAAATGCAAGGTTCAAACAAATTTCCATCTATTTCAAATCCAATACATTCATCTTAAGCTAAAATTACATCCACCATTTTCCATAATTATACAAAAAAGAGGTAGATACGCAAGGAAATTACTCAGAAAATAGGAAGAAAAGGGTTAAAATCTCCTGCAAACCCGAAAGGGCAATCTAGACAAAAGTTAGGGACATTTCATGGCAAGTAACTAAATCAGACAAGACTTGATCGCAGAAGCAACAATCTACTTGGATCACCATCATACCTCGACTGAAGCCTATACTCAGGATTTCAGTTGTTAGGGAGAATAGTGATCATTGTATTTCAATGTATTTTTTCCATGCATTTACCATTTTCCAAATTTTGTAATCATCTATGGAGTCATGTTATTGGCAGGCTACCATTCCATAAAAAAGTTTGAGCCTTTGTCCAATTTGTTTGCAATCTTATTTCATTCAGCTTACAAAAACTTCTTTTTATTATTGATAATAAATTTCAAAACAAAAAGATTTAATGAAACATACGTTTGAGAAGAATTTGCAAAAAAAAGGTATTTTATTTTAATTATGAATCAAAGGAATAAGAGTAGTAATTCTAATGAAGAACAACTCTAATGAATGTCTGATTTAGTTACATCTAAAAGAGATTAATTATGACTTTGATCTCTGGTTGGTCGACGAAATGGTTGAAGGAATAATCCCATCTCCCCCCAATGAAGCTGCAAGGGCAGTTTTGAGATAAGCTGAAATGATGTCTCCATTGTTATCCCCATGAACTCTTCTATGGTGATTCCCGTGAAGTCTCTTGGATCTTCCCCAGAGAAGTTTGTGCAACTATCTTTCTTAGTGTTGAAGGATGATTGATGTTTTTTCCTCATATGTCGTCGCATTATTCCCCAATGAAGTCCGAATGATATTCCCTGGTGAGAATTGGAGAAGTTGGTAGTATTCTTACAACCTATTCGAGTTTGTTGCTATGTACTTGCATTTTGATTATTTTCAAGTCGTGTTTCCTTCCCAAAAGAGATCAAGCCTTGAGGTAGGATGTTGATTCCTCGGATGAAGGCTTATTCCCCTCTAGATTTCCATCCTAGGTGCGATTTAACCGAGTGTTGTCTTTGCTCAAGTTCATTTGGTATGGATATCCCCAGTATAGTCTATTTTGTTTTGTCAACATGTACATGATAAAATTCATTCATTCATACACACATCATGCATAGATGAATTACAATTCATTTCTTGTTCGCATCCATTGATGATACTGTGGATATTTTTTAGAATACTTATTCTCTCTCCAATATAGCGTCATGTTTAAGCTGAAAGTGTTTATCCTTTTGTTTACCCCACTAAGTTATACCTCGTGGAAGATTATTGTTTTTCCTCAATTATTTTCTTGAAGGAATTAAGACTAGTTCCAATTTCTTTCCTTAGTATGGTCATGGTTTGAATTTGGTCCCCAAGCAGTAATGTTTTTTTGATCTCTCTAGACTGTGAGTTTTGGGATTGAGTGTGCATTTATGTTGCACAAGAATACTTTATATCTTCAGCAATTTGTTCTATATTTCCCCAGTAATCCAGGATCTCTTCTCCATCATGTGTTTGTGACTTGTTATTGAATGCTCCAATGAGTGGTGATCTCTACATTATCAGAGATAGCTCGTTATGGAATGTTTCTTTTTGGTACTCCGACAAGGAATATTTCTTCGTTGATTGGTCGTATGAATCTAACAGGTGTTTATGAATTGTTGTTTAATACTCCATTGAGTGGTAGTCTCTACGTTATCAGAGATAGCTCGTTATGGAATGATCTTTTCGGTACTCCGACGGGGAATATCTCGTTGTTGATTGATCGCATGACTCCGACAGTTGTTTATGACTTGTTGTTGAATGCTCAAATGGGTGAAGTTTTAGCTCGTTGTTGAATGATTATTTTTTTACCCTTTCCAAATGAAATATCTTGGTTAAAGAAGAAGTTGAGACTCATTCTCGGTGAAACACCAGAACTTTAGGGAAGCTTATTTCATTGTTGATACTGCTTTACTATTATCGCTGAACTAGAAGTATTCTGACATTTACCTTGAAGTGGTCGTTTACTATCTTTAGAAAGTCGGCACACTTATTTTATTTTTGCTAACCCCTCGGTAAGGAGTTAGTTCGCCATTATCTACAGGTTATTGCTACCTTTCCCCTATTTTCCTCATTTACTAAGATGTTGTTATCTTGTTTCCTCTTTGGGTCTCTTCCCAGTAGAGTTCAGTGTTCTTTTCCCCTGTGGATCTCATTTTGTTATATGCATGATCATTAAGAATTGCATAGCATGTTAGGGCCAAAAATAGTTTTTTTTATATTTAAGTATCTTCAATCACGTTGAAACAGGGTTTTTAACCTTCGTCTCTCCAGATAGAAGACACTTAAATAATAGCAACTGTTGTACCCCCAATTTTTTGCCCTAAGTTACTCCATGTCTCATACCATCACTTTGCATCAAGATCACAAACTAGGGTTGGTTCTCTCTCCTATCTCTAAGTTTGCTCTTATGGGGATCACCAAGCATCTCGTTTGTGTATATTTTATATATGATGATTAATATTTGCCTAACAAAAAGATGTGCACACTATTTTCTCTTTAGATATTGTGTTTTAGGTTGATGATACAAAAAAATTTCTTCAAAAACTTCAAAGAATGAAATTTTATTCAAGTGTGTTGACCTAATTTGGGCAAGTCCTTGAACACTCGATCACAAGTGCATGATCGCTTCAATTTTTAATTTTTTGGATTGGTTCTTCTTGCTATGGTTTCTTACCATCATCTAAAAAATCTATTCATGTTACAAGACTCCATGTATAATAAAGATCTTCAAAATTGAAGAAGTTTCCAAGTCATGGCCAATGCTTCTTGAGCTAGGGTTTTGGACTTCTAAGGACCATATCTTGGTTGTTGTTTGAGATTTTTGATTGATTCCAAAGCCATGATTATCTTTGAAGGGTCTTTAACAAGTATCTTCATTGGTTTAAGGATTATTTTTTATTAAAATATGTATTGAGGGTCAAAGATTGCAAGTTCTCTAGATTGGTCCTTCATCCTTCTAGTGTAACTTCAAAAGATCATAACTTGGTCATCCTTTATCCCCTTGAGCTCATTATTTTTTCACAATGGACCTAATGATGTATACTAAAACTTAGTTCAATTGGAAAGATTGAAAAATTCTTGGAAAATCACTTGGGAAGCCAAAAGATCATAGGTCGTTGGTGAATTTCTCCATTTTTTGATCATCAACTTCAAGGAAGCATAACTTGATCATTGTTTATCACCTTGAGTTCATTATTTTTCACAATAATATTAAGGATGTGAAATTTAGCCTCATTTGTGTTCCAAGGCTTGAAGATGTTTGGAGAATGCTTGAAGAGATCAAAAGATTATAGGTCATGTCATGGATTTTCATCAACTTCCCAAGGCCATAACTTTCTCAATTTTTGGATTTTTTAGTGGTTCTTTTCCCACAATTCCATTTAGGAGATCTACTTCATGCCATCTTTGTTTGTCAAGATCAAATTTTGAGTGAAAAATCATTTTTGAATGCAAAACATTATAAGTCACTTTAAGCTTTCAAGAAGGCGTGACATGTTTGATTAAAGGCCTGGCCCAATTTTAAGTGAGTTTTTTCCAAATCCTAATGGCCATGTCTCTCAGCTCAGCTATCCATTAAAGATGATTCTTTTTGCATTGTGTTCTACTCCATGAAAGCTTCGTTTGGCTCGAGAAATATTTGAAAACGCACGAGGGAATTGGACTTGGCATTAGTGCAAACATTGTGCCAAATAACTATTTCAAGTGTGTCATACCCCAAAATTTTTCCTCCTACTTCTCAAAACATTTCATACATCCATACTCAAGGATCCCTCAAGGGTTGATCAGACAAACCCTCTCCTAGACAATCAACCCAAACTAGGGTTTGGCAATTCTCAGATCAAGATGGATTTCCAGCATCTCCAATGGTCATCATGCCACCTCATATACTTCAAAGATTCTCCATGACAAGTTTCAAGCCTCACAAGTCAAATTTCCTCAGACAATTGCTTAGATGGTTGAGAATTAGTTGTGTTGGGCAAAAAGTCAATTGTGGTCAACATACAGTCAAACTTCATGATTTTTGGTCAACATCCTCATTTTGAAGTCACATTAATCATTTGATCATGATTCATCAAGAAAACTCAAGATTTGCTCAAAAGTCAAACTTTCCAAATTAGGGTTTTCCAATGAAAAGTCAACTGAACTTTGACTGAGCATAACTTCTTCATACTTTCTCAGAAATTTTTCCACCACCTCTCATTTTGAAGGAAATTCAATTCTCTACAACTTCATGTCTCACAAGAATGTTCAGAAAATGCTTCATTTGGAAGGTATGGATCAAAACATTACAGGTCCTTTTCAAAGTCAACAAAAACTCAACTTTTTATAATGAAGTTTTATTGAGCATGGAAACTCCAATTGAGATGAAACCAAAGAGGTTGTTTAGAGGACACCTAGAGCTTTCTAAAAAGTCCACGAACACTCAAAAATGTGGAAAATTGAGTAAAATACACCTTGTACAAGTTGGACATTTTTGGACAATTGCACAAAGAGAGATACTTGTCAAAATCCAATATTTTTCCAAATGGGCCTATAATTTTATGATCCAAACTTGATCATAATATTATTTGTGACCTATTGATGCCTTTTCACGACCACCTTTTATTTTTTTTATTTAATTTTTGAATTTAAAAGCATTTAATTCAAATTTAAATTATATAAAATATGAAAACAAGGTATATTTTCAAATGGGTTGGATTTTTACCAAACTTGAGGTCCAAGATAGCCCATACAACTTGCCAATTTCGTGCTAGCTCTCACATGGAAGAGAAAATCAAATTTTCAAAAGATTTGATTTGATTTGAAAGAGAAATTTTTTTGCATTAAAGAGGAGATCTTTTTTCATTCTTTTTGCTTCCAATTATTCCTCTATAAATACTCAGCACATTGCACAACACCAAGGACGAAACCCTAGCCCATACAAGCAACCCTTATTTTCAAAAAATTCTTCAAAAGTTGGCAATTTCGAATTTCAATTTCCAGCAAGTTTCAAGGTGTTATATGTGACACCCCAAAATAATTCAATAATTAAATGTTTATGATTTTAATTAATTAAATTAATTGAGGTCATAATTTATTTAGTTTATTGGATTATTAAGTTAATGATGGAATTAATTGGAGAGAAGGATTAATATTTATTTTATTTAATTATGATTAAAAAGGAATAAGAGGAATAAAAGGAATAAGAGGAATAAAAGGAATAAAATAAGGAAAAGAAGGAAATAGATTCATTTTGGAGAAAACAAGGCTACGTAGAAGTGAGAAGAGAAGGAAAGAAGGAAAAGACCTAGGAGCGTCAGAATCTCGAAGAAACCACCAGGTAAGGGGTGATTTCGACTGATTATGGCTTATTATAGGTTTTGATGTTGATGATATGAGTTATAGCATGTAGGAATTTGAAATTGTGAAATTCTAGGGTTCCATGAATGTGTCCCTATAGGTGTCAGATTGTGTCAGAATATGTATGGAATATGATTAGAGTGTCAGTAGATGAAAATAGATGATGGAAATATGTTGTTTGATGAGATAGATGATGCCAAATGATGTATTTTAGTGTTTCCCATGTTGGAGTTCGTATGGGTAAAAATGGGTTTAATTGAAAATGGAAGGATGCTGTCAAAAGTGCAGAAAATGACATTTTAACACGCAGGAACCGGTTCCTGTATATGACGGAACCGGTTCCCCATTCAAAAATCAGGGGCGGGGTATTTTCAACTTTCAGGAACCGGTTCCGTTCTGGGTAGGAACCGGGTTCCAGGTGCATTTTTCCAATTTTTCAAAACTTCAAAAATTCATAACTTTCAAACCGTAAGTCCGTTTTGAGCGCCGTTTTGGACGTTATTTTCTAAATTTAATGCTCTACCTTATGAAATGAAAATATTTTAGAAAACTTGAAATTATTTTGGGAAAGGGGTATAATTTCTAAAGATGATGATTATTAGCTAATACATAATGACGATGTATGTGTAGCTGATGTACTTGGTGATGAGGATACTGATAATGTATAAGTGAAATAGCATGGTTATGCTATTGTTTGATGTATGCATGATTGGTATGGATATCTTGATTGATTGTTTTGCATGTTTATGCTGATGTTAGATGTATGCATGATTGTTGATGTATCATGTTGATTTTGGTGATTCAGTTATGTTAAATGAATGTATACATAGACTGATTAATGTTGCATGCTATTGATGTGCGTGCATATGCATTATTTTGGTGAAGTTAATTCCCATTGTGCGGAATTTGACTTGGATTGCCGATAACCGATACCCGAGTGAGGATGGGTGGTTAGGCTGGATTCGTGTCCGAGTGGTTATGGACGAATCGATGGAACTGTATCCGAATGATGATGGATCAGTGTTGGGTGACTTGGTCACGAAGTCGGTACCGCATGCATTGAGTCCGCATTAGTGTTTGCATAGGATTGTAACATGCTAGGATGTCTTCCAGTGTTGCAATGCCTTTATTGTTGATTGATGATGTATGATGAATTGAATGACTATGATTGTGTATTGGATTCTGATTGGTATTAAGTGGTGGATTAATATGCTTGTATTATATTATTGATTGAAGAATTTATAATATGCTTTAATTATGAGAAGTCTCACCCTTACTTTACCATTTTAGATTAAAATTAGCAGCTGAGGAGTCGGTGAGGATGGCTCTAGAGCTTACCTTTTTGTCCGTGTGTCAGTGTCATGCTCTGATTAGATTGTAACACTGGGGAACGCTTAGTTAAGAGAATCATTACTATTTTAATAGTTTGGACTTGAACTCCTTGAGAACTATGATGTTTTATTAGATTTTGACTTTTGTATTTCCGCTGTAAGACATGGTCTTATAATGATTAAGTTGTTGGATGATGATCCCTAGCATGGCTACTGTTTGAATGAAGTTGTTTTAATTATTAATTGTGACATCCCGTATTATACCGTGTTAACTCGATTAAAGATGATTTAGAATATTAATTTAATTAATATATTCGGGTATTTAGATGGGGTGTTACAATAGTGGTATCAAAGCATAGTCGGTCTTGTCTTGTGTCGTTATCCCTTTAGTATGCGACTAGTGTGAAGTAACACTGTCGATACTTGTCTTGATAGAGAGTGTTTTGTTATTTTTACAGAACAATGGCCGGAAGAGGTAACGGAAGGAATGATGTGCTATCGCTGAGGCTTTGGGAATGTTGGCTGGAGTACTCGGAGGAGGCCGCAGGAGCTGTGATTGGTGCTGATGACAATTGGGGAATTTTCAGAGGAACAATCCTCCATTGTTTAAAGGTACACATGATCCCGAAGGTGCTCGAAATGGTGAAGGAGATCGAGAGGATCTTGAGTGATTGATTGTATGAAGAGTGAAGGTGAGATATGGAACTCACATGTTGGCTAAGGAAGCGATGACTGTGGGTTGCTACCCGAACTGAATGGAAGAAGATGGCGTTGCGTTGAATTGGGGTGTTCGGAGAGCTTTTCGAGGAGGTATTTTCCGAGGATGTCGAGGTAAGAAGGAGATTGAGTTTCTAGAGCTCAGCAGGTAACAAGATGTCGTGAGTATGCTTCAAGTTTTCGAGTTAGCAAAGTATTATGCTCATTACCCTAACGATGCAGATGGAGAATTTTCCAAATGTATTAAGTTTGAGAATGGTCTTCGTGACGAGATTAAGCGGGTATTCGGTATCGTATCCGAAGATTTTCTGATCGGTTGATTGTAGTAGGATTCTTGAGGAGGATCTTGCTAACACTAAGTCGAATGCTCGAGGGTATGTTGATAGAAAAGGTAAACAACAGATGGATCGTGGTAAGCCTTATGATAGGAGTAATCGAGATCCGTGGTTGGAAGAAATCTAGTGGAGGAGATTCTAGTTCTTCCGCTAGGTGTTATAAGTGCGTGAGACAGACATCGTATGGTGGACTGTAAGAGCAATGATAAGAAGTGTTTCAAGTGTGGAAAGTTCGCCATGTGGCCAATGATTGCAGAGTAAAGGTGGTGACTTGTTACAACTGTGGTGAAGAGGGTCATACCCGTCCTCGTGCCCAAAACTCAAGAAAGAGCAAGCTGGTGGTAAAGTGTTTGCATTGTCTGGATCAGAGACAAAACCAGATGATCGGTGATTAAAGGTACATGTTTTATTAACGGCATACCTTTGATTGCGATTATTGATCGGAGCTACGCATTCTTTTATTGCGTTAGATTGTGCTAAGAGATTGAATTTGGAAATTTCTAATATGGATGGAAGTATGGTTATTGATACTCTGCGTCGGGTTCTGACTACTTCATATGTTTGTAGAAATTGTCCTGTTGTGATTTTTGATAGGGGTTTCGGTATGGATTTAGTGTGCCTACCGCTAGAACAACTTGATATCATCCTTGGAATGAACTGGTTGGAATTCAACCAGGTTCATATCAACTGTTTTGAGAAGACGGTCATTTTTCCTGAAGAGGTTAAGATCGAAAATGAGATTATGTCAGTTAAGCAGATGAACTTAGCTGTGAAGGATGGTGCAGTTGTGTTTATGTTGTATTCTCGATAGAAGCTGAAGGAAAGCAAAAGGTGATGGATTGCCAGTAGTGAATGAATTTCCAGAGGTGTTTCCGGAAGACGTTAGTGAATTGCCACCTGAGAGAGAGGTAGAGTTTACTATAGACTTGATTCCTGGAACTAGTCCGGTGTCGATGGCGCCTTATCGCATGTCGGCATCTGAATTGGTTGAACTGAAGAAGCAGTTAGAGGAATTGCTTGAGAAGAAGTTCATTCGTCCGAGTGTGTCGCCGTGGGGTGCTCCGGTGTTATTGGTTAAGAAGAAGGAAGGTTCAATGAGGTTATGTGTTGACTACCGACAGTTGAATAAGGTTACGATCAAGAATCGGTATCCTTTGCCGAGAATTGATGATTTGATGGATCAACTCGTTGGAGCTTGTGTATTCAGTAAGATTGACCTGAGATCTGGATATCATCAGATTCGTGTGAAGTCGGAGGATATTCAGAAAACTGCATTTAGAACGAGGTATGGGCATTATGAATATTCTGTGATGCCGTTTGGAGTTACTAATGCACCTGGTGTTTTCATGGAGTATATGAACAGGATCTTTCATCCGTATCTCGATAAGTTCGTCGTGGTGTTTATTGACAATATTCTAATTTATTCGAAGAGTGATGAGGAGCATGCAGAGCATCTCAGAGTTGTATTGGAATTGTTGAAAGAAAAGAAGCTTTATGCGAAGTTGTCTAAGTGTGAATTCTGGTTGGAGGAAGTAAGTTTTCTTGGCCATGTAATTTCCAAGAATGGGATTGCTGTTGACCCTACGAAGGTAGAAGCGGTGTCTCGATGGGAAGCCAAGAATGCGAAACCGTAGTTTTCGGGTCTTGGTTATTATCGGAAGTTTATTGAGGATTTTCCAAACTAGCGCTACGTTGACTAAGTTGACCGGAAGGGTCAGGTGTTTGTTTGGGATGTTGAGTGTGAGAAAGGATTCCAAGAGCTGAAGAGGAGGTTGACAAGTGCTCCGATCTTGATTTTACCGGATCCGACTAAGTCTTTTGTGGTGTATTGTGATGCATCGCTGATGGGATTAGGTGGTGTGTTGATGCAAGATAAGGTGTGTGGCTTATGCTTCGCGACAACTGAAAGTGCATGAAAGGAATTATCCGACCCATGATTTGGAGTTGGCAGCTGTTGTGTTTGTTTTGAAGTTGTGGAGACATTATTTATATGGTTCTCGGTTTGAGGTATTCAGTGATCATAAGAGTCTGAGGTATCTCTTTGATCAGAAAGAGTTGAACATGAGGCAGAGAAGATGGTTAGAGTTCTTAAAGGATTATGATTTCGGTTTGAATTACCATCTTGGTAAAGCAAACGTGGTTGCAGATGCCTTAAGTAGGAAGTCTTTGCACATGTCGATGTTAATGGTTCGTGAGTTAGATTTGGTTGAGCAATTCAGAGATCTAAGTTTGGTTTGTGAAACTACTCCGAATAGTGTGAAATTGGGTATGTTGAAGCTGACTAGTGGTATTCTGGAAGAGATCAGAAATGGACAGAAATCTGATGTTGGTTTAGTTGATAAGTTGACATTGATCAACCAAGGTCAAGGAGGTGAGTTCCGAATTGACGAGAATGGTGTTATGAGATTTGGTGATCGGGTGTGTGTTCCGGATGTTGCCGAAATTAGGAAGAGCATCTTGGAAGAAGGACATCGTAGCGGATTAAGTATTCATCCCGGTGCTACAAAAATGTATCATGATTTGAAGAAGTTGTTTTGGTGGCCTGGAATGAAAAAGGAAATTGCTGAGTTTGTGTATGCTTGTTTGGTTTGTCAGAAGTCGAAAATCGAACATCAGAAACCATCAGGGTTGATGGAGCCGTTGTTTGTTCCAGAATGGAAGTGGGATGGAATCTCAATGGATTTTGTGTCTGGTTTGCCAAGAACAGCTAAGAATTGCGATTCTATCTGGGTTATTGTGGATAGGTTGACAAAATCTGCTCACTTCATTCCGATAAGAATGGATTATCCGATGGAGAGGTTAGCAGAATTGTATGTCGAGAAGATTGTGAGTTTGCATGGTATTCCGTCTAGCATTGTGTCGGATCGAGATCCGAGGTTTACATCTAAGTTCTGGACAGGATTGCAAGAAGCTTTGGGTACTAAGTTGCGTTTAAGTTCCGCTTATCATCCCGCAGATGGTCGACGGAAAGAACGATTCAGTCGTTGGAGGATTTGCTGAGAGCTTGTGTGTTAGAGAAGGGTGGAGCTTGGGATAGTTATCTACCGTTGATTGAGTTTACCTACAACAATAGCTTTCACTCGAGTATTGGTATGGCTCCGTTTGAGGCATTGTATGGTAGGAGGTGTCGAACACCATTGTGTTGGTATGAAACCGGAGAGAATGCCGTGATTGGACCGGAAATTGTTCAAAAACTTGGAAAAGATTAAGATGATTCAGAGAAGATGAGGACTTCTAGTCGCGAAGAGTTACCATGATAGGAGGAGGAAAGACCTTGAGTTCTGAAGGAGAGCATGTGTTTATGCGGGTTACTCCGATCGGTATTGGTCGAGCTTTGAAGTCAAAGAAGTTGACTCCACGCTTTATCGGTCCTTTTCGATTACCAAAAGAGTTGCATATCGATTGCTTTGCCGCCGTCACTTGCGAATCTGCATGATGTTTTTCATGTGTCGCAGTTGAGGAAGTACATTGCTGATCCGTCTCATGAGATTCGGGTAGATGACATACAGGTACGAGAGAATTTAACTGTGGAAGCGGTACCTGCGAGATTTGAGGATCGGAAGTTGAAATTGAGGCAAAGAGATTGCATTGGTAAGAGTGGCTTGGGAGGTGATGGAAATGTCACTTGGGAGCTGGAGAGTCAGATGAAGGACTCGTATCCCGAACTATTCGTCTGAGGTATGTTTTCGAGGACGAAAACTCTTTTAAGTTGGGGAGAGTTGTGACACCCCAAAATAATTCAATAATTAAATGTTTATGATTTTAATTAATTAAATTAATTGAGGTCATAATTTATTTAGTTTATTGGATTATTAAGTTAATGATGGAATTAATTGAGAGAAGGATTAATATTTATTTTATTTAATTATGATTAAAAGGAATAAGAGGAATAAAAGGAATAAGAGGAATAAAAGGAATAAAATAAGGAAAAGAAGGAAATAGATTCATTTTGGAGAAAACAATAGAAGTGAGAAGAGAAGGAAAGAAGGAAAAGACCTAGAGCGTCAGATCTCAAGAAACCACCGTGAGGGTGATTTCGATCGATTATGGCTTATTATAGGTTTTGATGTTGATGATATGAGTTATAGCATGTAGGAATTTGAAATTGTGAAATTCTAGGGTTCCATGAATGTGTCCCTATAGGTGTCAGATTGTGTCAGAATATGTATGGAATATGATTAGAGTGTCAGTAGATGAAAATAGATGATGGAAATATGTTGTTTGATGAGATAGATGATGCCAAATGATGTATTTTAGTGTTTCCCATGTTGGAGTTCGTATGGGTAAAAATGGGTTTCATTGTAAATGGAAGGATGCTGTCAAAAGTGAAAATGACATTTAACGCAGAACCGGTTCTGATATGACGGAACCGGTTCCCCATTCAAAAATCGGGGTATTTTCAACTTTCAGGAACCGGTTCCGTTCTGGGTAGGAACCGGGTTCCAGGTGCATTTTTCCAATTTTTCAAAACTTCAAAAATTCATAACTTTCAAACCGTAAGTCCGTTTTGAGCGCCGTTTTGGACGTTATTTTCTAAATTTAATGCTCTACCTTATGAAATGAAAATATTTTAGAAAACTTGAAATTATTTTGGGAAAGGGGTATAATTTCTAAAGATGATGATTATTAGCTAATACATAATGACGATGTATGTGTAGCTGATGTACTTGGTGATGAGGATACTGATAATGTATAAGTGAAATAGCATGGTTATGCTATTGTTTGATGTATGCATGATTGGTATGGATATCTTGATTGATTGTTTTGCATGTTTATGCTGATGTTAGATGTATGCATGATTGTTGATGTATCATGTTGATTTTGGTGATTCAGTTATGTTAAATGAATGTATACATAGACTGATTAATGTTGCATGCTATTGATGTGCGTGCATATGCATTATTTTGGTGAAGTTAATTCCCATTGTGCGGAATTTGACTTGGATTGCCGATAACCGATACCCGAGTGAGGATGGGTGGTTAGGCTGGATTCGTGTCCGAGTGGTTATGGACGAATCGATGGAACTGTATCCGAATGATGATGGATCAGTGTTGGGTGACTTGGTCACGAAGTCGGTACCGCATGCATTGAGTCCGCATTAGTGTTTGCATAGGATTGTAACATGCTAGGATGTCTTCCAGTGTTGCAATGCCTTTATTGTTGATTGATGATGTATGATGAATTGAATGACTATGATTGTGTATTGGATTCTGATTGGTATTAAGTGGTGGATTAATATGCTTGTATTATATTATTGATTGAAGAATTTATAATATGCTTTAATTATGAGAAGTCTCACCCTTACTTTACCATTTCAGATTAAAATTAGCAGCTGAGGAGTCGGTGAGGATGGCTCTAGAGCTTACCTTTTTGTCCGTGTGTCAGTGTCATGCTCTGATTAGATTGTAACACTGGGGAACGCTTAGTTAAGAGAATCATTACTATTTTAATAGTTTGGACTTGAACTCCTTGAGAACTATGATGTTTTATTAGATTTTGACTTTTTGTATTTCCGCTGTGTAAGACATGGTCTTATAATGATTAAGTTGTTGGATGATGATCCTCAGTGTAGCATGGCTACTGTTTGAATGAAGTTGTTTTAATTATTAATTGTGACATCCCGTATTATACCGTGTTAACTCTGATTAAAGATGATTTAGAATATTAATTTAATTAATATATTCGGGGTATTTAGATGGGGTGTTACATTATAAGCCTTCCATCGTGTTCCTGAGGTTCCCAGGGATCAATCCCAGCCTTTACTCAAAGCCCAGACTGCCTAGATTGTGCTCCCTAGCTTGCTCCGATTTGGTATTTTCTTGAATTTTGATTTCATAAATCCATGCATTGCTAATCGTTTTTGTGTGTTTATTTGAACTCAGGACATGTATTAGATCACAATTGAACCATCTCATGCAAGCTTAGACGTAGAAAACACGAATTACCATGGCTAGGGCATTTTGAGTTGTTTCGTTCGAACCGGCTTACACAGGCATTTTCAGGGCAAACGAACACCACCATCGTGTTCGCAGCCCTCGACTTAGGGGGGTAGGGTACTCCTTTCCTTTTTATTTGGCTTATTTGGCAGGTTTAGGAATTCTGCTCGCCGGAGAAGACGATCGGAGCTAGGGCTCCGGCGTCGTGGACTTGGTTGACCGGTAGCTTGCTGGCGTGGCGCGATGGATCTCTCTGATTCGTCCATTCATTACAATCCGGGCCCACTCTTTGACTGCGCGTTGAAATCCCAATCCATGACACGTTTTCCTTTATAATGCATTCTTTCTAGATTCAAAACACAAGAGCCACTTGGCTCAGTTGGTAAGTAGGCGTGTGATTTCCTCAGAGGTCCCTGGTTCGATTCCTTGCCATGGCAAATATTTTTTGCAACTTTACAAAACTAACTTTTCACTTTTCTTATTTTCTTAATATTTTTCATCTATTTTAATTTGTCTTCAATAGTTTATCATGCATCTAAAAATCACCAAAAATATTTCTTTTTTGCATTATTATCAGAAAAATGCTTATTTAATTTTTAGCATTAAAATTATTATTTTTGCATGCATATTTTATTTAATTATTAATCAATCATTTAAATGACTTTTAATTGTTTTTTAAATTACCAAAACGATCCAGAAAATTACCAAAAATTTATCTTATCATATTGTTGTCATTACTAACATAAAACCTTTTTCCTCATTCAAAAATCATGCTTTTTGCTAACATTTTCTTCTTATGCAATTTCTCTCGTTTTCCGATTATGTATCTGTTCACAGGTTGTAACGCTTCGGACGATTTTTCTTTCGTTTTCTTTTCAATTATGTAACTGTCTATGGGATGTAATAGTTTAATTAGGACTTTTACTTTCCGCACTCTTATTATGTAACTGCCCCAAAGCCATGTAATAGCGTAGGACTTTATCTTTCCGCACTTTACATTTCCGCAATTTACTTTCTGCACCCTATAAACTGCTAGTAATTAGGCGTGTATGGCAAGATAAAATTGGACATAGATCACTCATAATTTCAAGATAACATATCTGAATTTGACACACTCTCACACATGCACCCCTTAGGGTAATTCTCTCTCGTTGCCTTTACGAATACAAATGGTTAAGTCCCTCGAACGTAGAGGTATTCTAGAACCGTTGCCTTCAAAACAAATTATCATAGTCCCTTCGATACAAAGATCATGGACCCACGATGTCGCCTACGAATACATGATCTTGACCCTCGATTGTTGCCTACGAAAAATGATGATAGTCCCTTCGAATGTGCTAGGATACTTTCTACAAGTTGCCTTCTATGACCATACGATGTCCCTTCGAATGTCCCTTCTACATCCAACGAATAGAGTTACCTACCAACTAATGGTATGGATAACACTATTCTAAAGGAACGTAAAACAGCACGAAAATGACCATTCTGAGTAGGTAATAAGACTTTTAGTTGCTTGCTCAAACAAAATACTTTTCACACCTCACACTTTTGTCAAAGTTCAAACTCTTTTCAAAACGAAACATTTCCGAACACTTTGTATACATTCCTACATGAATCATTACAAAGTCAAAGCGAAATGCCTTTTCAAAACCTTTTTGTCAAACACACAGAAAACACTTTTGAAAAATGATCTAAGAGCAACTAAGAGCCCGTAGATAACTACGGATAAAAAGGGGTGCTAATACCTTCCCTTTTTATAACCTTCTCCCTTACTCAGAATCTAACGAAGGTCTTTTCCTGTTCTTTTCACCTTCCCTTAATTGGATAAAAGAAAAGTCGGTGGCGACTCTTGCTATCCGCACATTTGCGATACAAAAATCTCAAAGTCAGTTCACCGTATTACAAAGTGCATTACCAATTTTGGAATTTCTTTGTAATTCGTTTTAAAAGCCAACTTAAGCCTTGCTTTCATGTCTAATCATGTTTAGAAACTTCCCAAAATTAATTAGCAGATCAAAGCGCAAGGAATGGTTGAGTTTTGAGCACACGAGGTTACACTTTCTTCATGGACATAGGTGTGCACGATTTACACTCAAATGTCATCATTCACCCCTCATTTTGATTGCATTCGCTTCTCATTTAAATAAGGATCACTCATCATTCATTTCCTCAAGCTTTGATAGTCAGAAACACCCTGCCAAACTTCCTCCACACCTCACTTTTCTGAGATTTTGAATTCATAGTAAGAGTATCTCCAGTTCCAAATTGAGTATTCTATAAGCTTCCTTGAACTTCACTGAAGCTAACAGAGTAAGAATCGTGCCTTGAGGTGTCTTAAATCGTGTTATCCAAGTCAAGTTTCAGAGCTCTGAAATTGAAATTTGTTCAGGTAGAATTCTTAACCAAATCGATCCAGACAAGTTACCAATCTGGTGTCCTCCTCCTTCTGATTCTCACACTTCTTTTAGTTTGTATTTTCATCAAGATTTGAGGATTTAATTTCAAAACTCGTTTTCACATTTTTCTGGTTTTCCACAAATCGACTGAGCTACAGTTTAAATAAATTTTTCACAAAGGTGCCATTGAAATTGTCTTGAAGAGACGGAGAGAATGACACTGGTCTGAGCTCGTGATTTTACCATTTGCAAAACCTACAAACCGAGCTTGGACGGAGGTTGAAGAACACCAGCGTGTCATCTTCAACCAATGATGTCGTGCCACTTGTTTTTTTAAATTTGTTTTAAAAATAATTCAATCTGGTGCTTTATTCAATAGTGTCTATGATATGCACAATGCGTCATGTCCTTTGGATCTGATTATTAACGCGTTTTGACATTATCTGATGATCCACATTTTTTCTGATTATTTTTATTTTAAAACCTGATCTGATGTGAAAACCAAGAAGGTCCATATTAAGCATAGTGCGTCTGATCATTTGGATCAACTTACTAACGCGTTTTGACTGTGATCTAATAGTCCATATTTTTTTGGCTTTTCTTTTTATTTTCTTATTTTATATTTAATTGTTTTAAACTTCAAAAAATCATTAAAAAAATCATTTCTGACTCAAAAGTTATGAAACAATTCATAAAAATATCTTCAATTATTCTCTTTCTGATTTTTATATTTTCATAATTTTATTTTGAGATTTGATATTTTTTATGATATTTCTCCTTTATTTGAATAGTTTAAATAATTAAAAATACTTTTTGACATTTTTAAATTCTGAAAAAATTAGGGAATGATCCAATAGTCTCTTGACAAATATTGATGACCTCATTTTGTTTTTATTTGTGATTTTACGATTTTTTGCCAATTTTGGTTCATTTTTCTATTTCTTTTATTTTTAAAAATAAATTCTGACTTTTAAAATTTCTGAAATTTTGTGTCAACACTTGTTGACCTTTGTTTGACCTTGGATAATTTTCTTGGAGTTTTATTTTAATGTATTGATACCATTATGTATTTCATCAATAAAAATCCAATAAAATAATCCATTTTCTTTAGTTATTTTATTTTTTTCTTTAATTATTTTATATTTGTTTATGATTTGGATTCATTTGGAGTCATAAATTTCATCAACATCAATGAAACTTGGGTGTTGATAGGTCTCAATACTAAATCCACCAAGATGGTTGATTGATTTTGATGAAGTTAGACCAGATGAGTTCATCTGACACATTGTGGATTTATGAATTGTTCTCCTCCCTCTTCATCTTATCTCATTCTTATTTTTTACATGTGTTGCAAACATCAAGAGGATGATCTACATATCATTCCTCTTGTTTGTCTTTTTAACACATAGACCATTATTGACCGGCCTTATTGTAGGGTGACCTCTATATAGGTTACTTGGCGATTGCTTAACATAGCTCTACAATTTATCCCTCGGATAAGAAAGTTGGTTCTTCGTGTCCCAAGCTTTATGCTTGAAATTGTCCGAGTATTATTAAGTGTTGGGATACAGCCAATAAAATTTTCGATTCATCGCGTAGAGGTTTTGATTCTATCAATATTCTGATGAATCATCATAACCTTTGACATAGGCTCAAGGCTTAAATCATCGCGAACCATACAATCTTATTTTGTTTCTTAGTATGATTGATTCTTCGTGGTCCAAGACTTGAACTTGTAAGCCAAAGGATGATTAGATTTTGAGATATAACCAATAAAATTGTCGGCTCATCATGTAGAGGTTTTGATTCTATCAATCTTCTGATGATTCCTCATAAACTTTGAGTTAGGCTTAACGTCCAAATCATTATGGATCACTCATATGAAACCAACTAACAACTAACCACTAATTACTAACACTTAATTTCTCGCTTTTATTTTTATGCTTTCTTCACCGCTTTATTTTATTTTAAGCATTCATTATCATGTTTATGTTTCCGCTATTTTTTCTTTATCCACTTGGACCTTTTACTTTATTATTGTTTGATTCATTAAATAAAACTTAAAAAACTTTAACTTGGACTTGGTTACTTTTCATGTTCTCATATATTGATTCTTGGACTTAAGATTAGGACCTTGACCTTAGCTCGGAGACTCGGTGATCTTATTGTTATCTTATCTGTGTTTGGGTTATTAGTTTATGTGTGCATGTTATTCTGTTTATACTCATCTATGAATGGATTTCCTTGAAATACATTACTCTGCATAATTTTTGAAGAGATGATTTCATCTGAGACATTGATTTATCTGAGGCTTTGGTATTTTTTTTCCGGTTACTTATTGACTTGTTTGATAATCCAAAGGATGAGAATATTGTATTGGCTTTTGATGTCAAGTACTGGTTCCTCGTTCAGTTAGATCTTTCTTTACCCTCACCTTTTACATTTTGTACATAGGATAACCTCTTCATCTCCCCCTTCTTTAATTTTCAAAATTTTCTCCCTCTTTTAAAAACATTCTTGTTTTTCTAACTCGAACCACTTTTATAACAAACTTGGACTTAGGTTCAAGCATTTTCAAAATTATTTTTCTCAATAAACCATTAACCAATTTTACGAAACTTTGACATCTTTTTCTTAAGACTAAAAGTCAATTAACCTCACTCAAACTTTTTTGAGCCATTTTGGCTTTTCTCCTTTAAAACTTTTCTCAAAAGATTAGACTCTTCTCGATTCTTTGTAGTGACGCGAACTTCTATACTTCTACGATATATAGTGAATTGAGACATTTTCCACTTGGTGTTGAGTGATGCTTGTTGATGAAAATCCAATCTCTATCCTCAACTTTGAGTTGATGAAATGCTCCTTTCTCATAATTGTGAGTAGTAAGTATGTTCACCACTCAAATATGACAATGATTTCTATTCTTCTTAAAATTAACCAACACACCAATTTAGTCTTTTTTAACCTAAATGCATGGATTTTGATTTCAACATTGCACATTGTTGGTATGTAGGCCTAGAACTCATTGAAAGTTTTATAAAATCAAAAATTTTAAAAATACTTCTTTTCTCACCTCCAACAGCTATTTTGTACATATTTTTATAGCCATATACACAGATGTTTAGGGTGCCTAAAACCTCCCCTTTGCATAACTAACCCTCGTACCTTGAACTCTTTTTTTAAGGATTTTATTCGCTCTTTTTCCTAGTCCTTTGTATAAAATAAAAGCGCGGTGGCAACTTCATTGTTATTTTTACGAGTTGAGTTAATCAATGGCTGAGTCTCAAAGATTTTTGCCGCTACAATAATTAGTTAATCATACATTATTATTTTCTAACAACCCGACGATCGGTGGAAATTATACGCTTGAGGAAATTTTCACAACACCTTCAATAAAAGGAGGGGGCAAAGATTTAGTAGATGTTGAAACTGTTAGCGTAAAATAGCTTAATATGTATGTGTAGTGGTGACTCAACCTCTACTAGAGATAAACAAGTAATGAGAGCCTACTCTCAAATAATGTTTTTCATGAATCACTAAACGAGATTACGTCGGCCTTAATTATTTATCATAGGAACAATTTATGATAATTTGAGGTTGTATTGTGTTTGCATTATTTGATTAATTGTCTAAATGTTTATTCATTTATACTTGAATGATTGTGATTGTTAGAGTAAGAGAATATTATATTACTCTATTAAGGAGAGAAATGACAGCATAGGTATATATTAAGTGTTAGATCCCCAATCACATAAGGGAAGTTAGATAAATTGGAAAGTTGTATTTAGTTGGGTTCTGGCTAAGGAAAGACTTGGTCGACTATGTCTTTTACGGTTCACCTCTCTTACCTGGGGAAGTCAACTATACAATATTCATTGTACTAACTGAATTGATTATATAGAGATATAAATCATGCTTAGAAGGATTAAAGAAATATTTGATGGATTTGGCACTCAACCTAAGTATCTAGATAAATAGTATAACTTTAAAGGTTGATACGATAATTCTCGAGCATTAACTTAATACTTATTGTTGAGAGTTTCCTCAAGATGATTAAGTGATCATATAGACTTTCATTGAGGAATGTGTAAGTCTATTGTCGTGCGGTATTTGGATGTACGAGGTTGATCAGTCTCACACTATCTCGACGAGGATTATTAATTATGCATGCTAGGCAAGACAAGGTTCTTGGCCTGATTTCTTAGGGACGATTGACTTATAATACTTGTAATCCACGTGAAGTCAGGTGGCGTAGCTCTTGTAATTGGAAGTACGTTGGTGGCATGTGGTCTTGTGATATCTGATCTTGGTAAAGGGGATAAATATCTTTGTCAATGTTTAATGGCCTAAGTCAGCATATAGTTCAAAGATGCATTAAATAAATCGACAATAATTATAAATAGATGTGTGATAAGGATACACTTTTTTGGACTAATTGTGTTTGTCATATATATTATTATTTTACACTCCATTCCCATTTTTAATCACGTACGTAAATCTTAGCCCTATATTATTTTTCTCTTGCATTTTTGGAATGATCTATGACGATCAGACGAAGGGCTAGATTCCCTCTTACACCCCTATTAGTTCTGGAGGGAAGGCCATGGAATGATGTGGAGATGGATTACGATGATGTCAATATTAAGGGTTGTTAGAATTTTATCAAACGCTTATCTTATCACTAATATTATGTAATTATTTATACAGTATGTATACGTGCCAGTCTTGTTGGACTTAGGAAGTCCTTGTTGTTATGCTTTCTTTTGGTTTTCTTTTTGTACTTTTCTTTAAGTTTTTATCTATGTGGCAGTGCCAATAGTCTTAGTCGTGTCAAACTCCATGTAAACTGGAAGCATATTATATATATATATATATATATATATATATATATATATATATATATATATATATATATATATATATATATCAAAAATTTAAATTCCAATAATAGAGCATAAAGTGTCTCACTAACTGGAGATTAATCTATAAACTTTGCAAGTTAAAACTTGTTAAAGGGCTTCTAGATCTTGATTATCACTCAGATGCTTTTTCTGGAGCATGTCAAGTAGGGAAGATTAACAAAAATTATTTTAAATCTAAAAACATTGTCTCAACCTCTAGACCTTTAGAATTACTTCACATTGATTTATTTGGTCATGTTGGGATTGCTTTAATGAATGGGGAGAAATATGGATTAGTCATTATTGATTACTACATCATATGGAATTGGATTAAATTCCTTAAAATTAAAGATGAATCATATGAGGTATTTAATATTTTATGAACACAAGAACAATCTGTAAAGGAATCAAATATTTTAAAAGTCAGAAGTGGTCATGGTGGTTAATTTGAAAATGAGTCATTTGAATTTTGTTGTTGTTGTTGTTGTGAAAACATGCAATTTTCCATAATTTCTCTTCTCATGGAACTCCACAACAAAATGGAGTTGCAGAAATAAAGAATAGATCTTTACACATAATGGGTAGCACCATGATCCATGAAAATCATCTTCCAAAATATTTATGGGCAGAAGCTGTTAATACTTCCTGTTATGTTCAGAACAAGATCTACATCAGACCAATTTTGAACAAAAATAATATGAATTATTCAAAGGAAGAAAGCCAGACATATCTTATTTTTAATATTTTTGTTGTACATGTTACATTCTGAACAATAAAGCATATCTAAAGAAATTTGATGTTGGAGCTCAAAAGGATATATTTTTTAGAATACTTTAAATGATCTAAGGAATACATAGTGTATAAATCTGAAACCAAAATGGTCGAAGACTCTATACATGTCAAATTTGATGATAAAGAGTCTGACTATAATATGTAAAAGCATATTAAAATTTACAGTTGTTGCACCCCAAAATTCCCCCTCTTCAATTTACTTTATATGGCTTATGTTTTATCATACATACTCATGCATTTTTGTGGTAGGATCAAGGTATTTTGGCTATCATGTTCTTCTACAAGCTATAAGAGGTTGGTTGCGTTGTCAATCAGTTCCAAAAGGGTCTCATACCTTTGATTTTTAATCACTCAAGATACAAGGTTCTCTTATATATCAAGGCATGTCAATTGTCTCTTTGGTTCCTCAAAAGTTTGAAAATTACAATAGTTGTAAGGTGAATCATTGATCTCCTATGCATCTCTTGAGATTAGGGTTTTTGCCATATGAAGTGTTTGATGCTTGTGTGGTCCAAATTCATGAAGAAATATCCTCTCATTATCATATGAGACATCTTTGTGCAAGAAATTTCTCAACTCGTCCAGAGGAATTAGAGTTTTGAGACTAGATTACCACCTCTTAAAACAAGGGGGCGGGAACTAGGGTTTTGGATTGTATTAGGATTTCTTTGACTTTTGGGGAAATACTTTATTCCATGCTTATCAACATGTTTCTGAGTACCTATGATTGAAGTATTGACTATCAATTTTGATTAGAAGTTGTTCAATTGATAAATGGGGGTAAAACAGTCATTTGGGCAAAAGTCAACCAAAGTCAACTGTTGATCAAGAGGAATTTTGGTCAACCATCAATTCAATGTTCATATTTTCACATTTCATGATAAATGGTGGCCCAGAGTCAAGAGGAAATATTGAATTAGAGATAACTTATCAAAGAAGTTATTTGAAGTTTTGAATTTTTTCCTAACTGTTCATAGTGCTGAATTTTGATTGGTCATAACTTTCTCAATTTGTATTGAAGCTGTGCAAACTTTATATGGTTGGAAACAGGAAGAAAATTTCTCCAACTTTTTCCTTGTCACCTAATATTCAATAATTGATTATTTTAAGAGATATTGAGCTTGGAAGTTTCTTGAGACTTAGAAAATTTTAAAGTGTAACTTAAAAATCCATCATCTTCATGGCCATTTTTGAGGTTTTATTTGGACTCAAATAAAAAATCTCCAAACATAAAAGTTGAAGATCAAATATTCCTCTGCAATTTAGATTCAAGGTTCATCTCAAATGGTTAAGTTTGGAGAGAGATATTAGGATAAGGTTTCGAGGGCAAGAAAGCCAAGTTTTGCTAAGCATGTGCGTGCCAGGCTTGGACCTCTATCAAACAGGTGTGTGCATATGTTCATAGACATTTTTCTCATTGAATTAATCATTATTTTGAAAAGTGTTAAACATCAAAGTTTGCCCTCTCCATTTTTTATTCAAGAGGTTTTCCATTTTGTGCATTGTAGAGAAAGTTATAGTGTTTTGAATTCAAGGGTACGATTAGTCCATCTCTGGCTAAGCATGGCATGGTATATGTGCGCAAGAACGACAAGTGTAACTTGTAACATCCCAATTTTTAATAGCTAATTATTAATTATTATTTATTATATTATGTGATAATTAATTTAATTGGGTGATTTAAATGAAAATTGAATTATTTGAATATGTGCTATTTAAATAATTGAGTTTTATGAGGAGAATTGTGGTTATTTGGTATTAGGCCTAAGATTATGAATAGAGGTAATGAAGAGGTGTTAAATAATAAGTCCAATAAGACAATCCTAGTTAGTAAAGGGTTAGAAGGAAATTATAATTAGTGTTGTCATATGGAGAAAGAAAAGAAAGAGGAAAAATAAGAGAAGAAGAGAGGAGAAAGATGAAAAGTGAAGAGGAATCCCTAAAAGAGGAATCTTCAAGAAGTATGGGGGAGAATCCATGTTATTATTTACTTGTATGTTGTTGGGTAGTGATTAGTAACATGCTAGGTTGTTTAATTTCAATTTCTAAGAATCTTTGAATGTTAGGGTTTGAAGAAGAATTTTGTTTTCTACTTAAAAAAGATGACCCATGATTAGAAACATGTTAGGATATCCTTTAATGATTAGTAACAAGAATTAGATTTGGGTATTTCAATTACTAGGTTTTTGGTTCACTTAGGTTGAAATTAGAATCCCAAATTGATGTTGGAAATTATGTTTAGATGTTTGTATTTGATGTTATATGTGGAAATAGGTTATAACACCTTAAAATGGAGTAAATTGTATGTTTAAATGTGTTTTTGGGTCAAAGGTTCTTGTGGGAAGTTGATTTCTTCGCAAAAAAGTTTCTGTAAAAAATGCAGACCGGGCTCAGGGCGGTGTTTGGGGCTCAGCGCAGTCTGTACCGTAAATTTTTTCCAAAATATCAAATTCATAACTTGAGTTTCGGGTGTCCGTTTGACGCGTCGTTCGAACCTGTGGAAATCTAATACAATGTAATTTAAATGGTTTCATGTTCTAGAAATAAATTTAATTTGCATTTAAATGGGGTCTTGTGGTGTTAGTGTATGATGTTAGGATTTGTTAATCGTAAAAGTTTCAAATATTCATAACTTACAAACCGTAAGTCCATTTTGAGTGTCGTTTGAAGCGTTAGAAAGTTAATGAAATAACCTATAAGATAGATCTAGGTTTGTTGGCATTAGATGATTTAATAATTATGTGATTGGGAAAAATGTTGTGTATGTGTGTTATGTACATTGTGAATTGGTATTGAATTGGAATGATAGTTTGCGTATCAATTGGTATATGTTATGAATTGATGATGAATGGAAACAATATATTTTGGCATTGTTTTTTATATGTTATTATGGTGTATTGAGTTTCTAAATGCTATGAACACATAATACTTGATTTTAATTATGTGTGTTGTGTTTGGATGATTGTAATGAATAATCATTTTTGGTTTATGTGCAAAATGTTATTGGTGAGTATGTGATGGTAAATGTTAAATGACTTGCATTGATGTAATGATGTATATGTATTTATGCAATTGGTGTATAATTCAAGATGTTGGATTAGTGAGGATAACCTGTGTTGAAGTATATGCTATGTGATAATTGTGATGTGTGGTGATATGTATATGCTACATGTAATGTTTGTTGTTGTTGGAACATGAGGTTGTGCAAATGGTGAATAATTCACATGAGTTGAATTATGGTGATATGCTTGGATAATTGAGGTTGGTGGATAATCTTGATTTGCATATGATGTTGTCAAGTTGCACATGCATACATGGTTGACCTTGAAAATTGAGGTGGTGAAACTTTGGGTTCACAATTGGCTTGATCCTTGAATGGATAAGTAGCGGTGAAACTTTGGGTTCACATTTGGCTTGATCCTTGAATGGATAATTAGCGGTGAAACTTTGGGTTCACATTTGGCTTGATCCTTGAATGGATAAGTAGCAGTGAAACTTTGGGTTCACATTTGGCTCGATCCTTGTATGGATAAGTAGCGTGGCTTGGGTCTTGTCTGGATCGAAAGCGTGGCTTTGATTCTAAGATAACGAATCGGAAGCAAGGTGAACGAATTGTTCCCAATGGTACCACATGCATATTGAGTCACATTGCATTGTTGTCTCATGAGTCATTGATGAATATGTGTTGTGTGTATTAGGATTGTGATATTTGATTATATGAATAATTGAATTGTTTGGATTGATGACATTTATGCTATTTGTGATAAATGTGAATATGTTATACTTGGAATGTCTGTATAATCATGTTATTTTGGAATATCACTTGAAGTGTGTGGAATTCTTGAATATATGTTGTTTCTATATTGCTTTCAATTATATATATATTTAGATAATGATGTGAATTCTCACCCTTTTATTGTGATGTTGCCTCTATGTGGGTAACGTGCAGGTTCTGAGGATAGCGGTGCTTCGCACGAGACTAGTTGAGGAGTTTTAGCTAGTTTATTCTATACTAGGTAGTTGAGTCATTGCTCTGGTCATGTAACACGAGATTTATCTAAATTTATGCTTTTATGAGATATTTGTTATGTATTCTCATATATTTTAGATGTGTATGTTGAAATACTATTTTGATGTGGCCTTTGTGCCGATTTATGAATTCTGATGACTTGATTATGTTATAGATTCATCGTTTCTCATCCAATGGTTATAGTATGGGATGTAATCATTGATAGTATCTTTGAATAAGAAATGATCCGATGTGAAATGCATAATTTGTTTTAAAGCATGAGGTTCAAATATGTGTTATGATTATGACTAACATAAATATTGTTTTAATTTGAAACAAAAATATGCAATACCCTCTTAATATGCATTCTATTTTACTCTAAATGTGCAATATATTTATGTGGGAAATTAGGGGGTGTTATGTAATTCCCAAGACACTTTATGAGATAGAGTAAATATAAGAAGACAAAAGAAACATGAAAATAAATATATCGTGCTTCTCAATGGTCCTGATCAATTAAAGATGTCTCCATATTTTTCTTGATTAGGAAAATAAACAATATCATGCATGAAGTAGATAAGTAAGGATTGAAATATTCAAATAAGTTAAACAACAAAATATTTAATCATAAATTAACAATAATAAAATAATTATGGTAAAGTAGTATTCTGGTTGTTTTGTTCAAACTGGATAATAAATTCCTTAATGGAGTTATTGAATTTTGCTTGTGTAACCAACATCTATCTAATTGTCACTTGTTCCCTATACATCTCCTCCATAGTCTTTAGAAGCCTGGGAAATAAACCATAACTTTTTATGAAAAGTTCTTCAAACTCAGCTTATTTCTTTCTGGCAACTTCTCTTCCTGCAACCTCTTTCTCAGTAGCACTCTGAGGCTCCAGAGCTATAGCCCATTATTTAGCTTAAATAACGTACTTATATTTGGCTTGATCAAAAAGACCTTGGATTCTAAGAAATTCAGTAGTTATCCATCTGCTAAACTTATCCTAGGTGTAGCTCACATGGGAGGGATTAATACTTGAGTCAGATAAGTCACATAGTCATTTAATTTTTTTCAAGGCATTTTATTTGAAAAACGAGATGATCTCTTCAAGACACAAAGTGAATATATCATAACTCTAATGGTTAGGAGTAATTTCTTTAGCAGGAGTCTCTTTATGTTCTGTTGAGTTGATTGATGAGTTTTGATTACTGACAAGGTTTGGCGGGGAAGGATCAAAAGCTCCTGATAAAGTAGTTGAAATTTGTAGGATTGGAGTGGTAATAATAGGAAAGATGTTTGTAGTGGAATAAGGAAAAATATTAGAAGGACTGGTTGATAATGTGATTGGTGCAATAGAGGTAATTGGGATAACAACTTCTGAAGGAATTGATTGAGAAATGGTTGGTGTGAAAGAACTTGTGGACTTAGAAAGTGGTGAGATGGTAACAGATGTGGAATATAGTGGAGGGGATGAAGAGATATTTGAAGCACTCCTTTTATTTTGTTTATTCTTTTTCTGAGAAGACTCAGAATCTTGAAACATAGCACTAATAGCCAGTCTTTTCTTACTAGATATATTCACATCAGACGTAAATATATATGGCTTCTTATTATTCTTATTCCTTACTTCAGTATGGTCTGCTTCTATGTTGGAGTTCAGAAAAGGAATCATTGCCTTTAGACTATCATTTTGATTCTGGGTTATAAATCGTGGAGGTTTTCTTGAAATTCTAACATTCATAACCTTTTCTTCAGGAGGTTTAGATACCTTTTCCATAATCTCAATCTCTATTAGATTTATAGCATTTAAAGGTTCCCCAATAGTCTTATCAATGTATTTGTCATCCAAATCTCTGAGTTCAATATTTTCATTGATGATATAGGAGATGAATATTTCTAGAGGAATTTAGATTTTCTTCCCATCACTTCCTTCTATTGTCTTACTCACATTATCTCTCAAATGGTAAAACAGAAGAAAGGGAAGATTTATACGAAAACCTTAGAAAATGAAATAGAGTAGATATAAAATATCTCCATGTACGAAGGATATATATTTCCTTGGATATTTTTGAATAATCGTTGACTCAAGGATTTTGGCCCAAATCCTTTGATTATCATGAAGACCATCGAAGTTTGAAGTCTTTCCTGATTTGAAAATAGCTTTATTTAATTCATCCACATCCGACCATCTACTAAATGTTTCATAGCATCTTGTTACTTTCCCATCATGATTAAGAAGACTTGCAAATCTTTTCTCATTGACAATGATTTTCTTTCCTTTAACAAACGAAACCACTTGATAAGTGGAGGATTTTGTATGAACCCAAAAATATTTCACAAGATGAGGAAGAACTGGTCCATTGAGATAGTCATAATAGCTTTCCCATCCTTGATTTGTTATATCAGCTAGAAGATTAAAATATTTATCCTTGAGATTCCCAAAATCCACTAAGGATTCACAAAGAACATGTAGAGAATCCAAATCCGTAGACAGGGTGACTTCAGGAATATCATAAGGTTGTTCTTCTATAATATTTTGACCATGCCCGTATGGTGTATCCAATATTGACAGAAAATGTGGAAAAGGTTTGGAATAAGGAGGTGGAGGCCTTTCATGAAAGATTTTGTTTATGGAATTCATAACTATTTTGGAATTTTTAGGGTTTGAACAAAGAACAGTGTGAGAGATGAAAGTTTGTGAGAATGAAAGATGTGAGTATTTAAGAAGTGATTTGAAAAGATTACAAAGAAGTGGAAACTTTCACGCAAAGAAAATAATGATTACTTAAAAACTATCTCCAAGAAAACACACAACACAAAGTGACAATTTAAACTACGTAATTATGTTTTAACGGAAACAAGTATCTCAATGAATCTCATTTTATCCAAGTTCACCTTCAACAAGGCTACATCTTTTCCACCCTCCTTGGATGATTTTGCCTTCAACAATGACTTAATCCACTAATCTCAACATATTAGAGATGCACGGGATACATGTCGGTGACTAACAACAATGATCCTACACATAGTGATCCCTTAAGAATTCTGACCTACATGGTCCCCTAATAGATATAACAATCACCAACCCCTTCAAGGATTTCATCTACGATAAAAAGCTGTCAATGTCTTCTTAAGTATACAGATCTTCACTATATCACTTGAGGCATCACCAATTCTAAACATAATTGTTTCTTGGAGATTAGAAGAGTGCTTCTTAACAAGCAGATTACTCCTAGTTTAAGTACATGATAAAAAACAAAAGTGTTTAGAAATATATGAGCAACAACTCCTTGCTTTTACATAAATCTACCAAGATGAATATAATCTAAGTTTGAGTGCATCATCTTGTAGAGTTTTTCATCTTCATCTCCTTCTTCTTCTTCTTTCTTTTCATATCCTCATTGTCTCTCTCTCTCTCTCTTTCTCAATTTAGTTGTATTCAATATGAATAACAACTTTAGACTTTGTTGTAGAAAACTTCGTCAATTTGCAGTCCATTCTTTGATCTTATTATATAGCCTTCAAAAAGAGTCGTTGTAAGGATAGAAAAGGTTTTTCTTCTTCCAACGGTTGATTCCCAACAAATAAATTCAATACAGATTTAAAACAATATGAAACATCACTTTCCTTAGCCAGCTACTTCCAGTTGTTAGCATAAAAACTTGCTAGACAACTTCTTTGAATAGTACAACCAATATTATGATAGTGGAATTTGTGATGTACTATTTGTACTATATTCTTCTTGACTACATTTCTTGATCTTTATCTTATGATGATGTACTTTTGATTCTAAAGTATTAAGCTTGGAAGATATCAATCACTTTATCTATGTTCTTCTGATGAATAAATGATGAGTATTTCAAAAACAACTTTGTTGTTGTAGAATAGAAGCATCGAAGTTGTCAGAGCAATGACTTGTCTTCAGAAATAATAACAACATTTTTTTGAAACACGAAGCTTGACTTCTGAGCTTAGAACTAGTATCAAATGTGTAATTCCTATCTTATGTGAGAGATGAAGATTAAGTGAGAAGATGTTTCATTTAATTATCTTTCATTTGTGGATTCTTGTCTTCATATATATATGTATATATATAAGCAACAACTTATCTTAGAAACAAGTTTTATCGATGTAGGGGAAAACTTTTCTAAAGATGATATCAAAAGATTTTATGATGTGTGGATCTTGAAATAAGATATTGTGGCAACAACCTTTCTGATTCTCAAGTCTTTGAATTATTGAGCTTTGATTGTCTTCTTACTGGATTGATTATGATTGAAAAATGAAAGTGATCCAGAAAATACTTCACTTCTGTAGAGTCAGAGTCTTTCAGATATTTGTACATTGTCTTCATATTTACAAGCACCAACTAATATGAGGAACAAAAGCTTATAATGAGCTTTTCTGATATGTATATTTGATGTTTGAGTTTTGAAGCAAAAGCTTATATCAGTACATCTAATTTTTTGGTTAATTCATCTTGATTTGATCTTTGATTTCTAATGACAGCTTTTATGAGTTGCATATCTGATGTCTGATTTCTGAAGCAAAAGCTTGTATCAGTACATCTAATTTTTTGGTTAATTCATCTCGATTTGATCTTTGATTTCTAATGACAACTTTTATGAGTTGCATATCTGATGTCTGATTTCTGAAGCAAAAGCTTGTATCAGTACATCTGATTTTGACCTTGAAATCTTTCTTTCTAAACTCTAGAATTCCGATCTTTAGATTGAGTTGAAAGCAAAAGCTTATTTCAGCTACATCTTTGTTTCTGATCTTGAATTCCTTATTTCTGATATCTTGAATTCTGATATTTGAATTGAGTTGAAAGCAAAAACTTATGTTAGATACATATAGGTTTATGATCTTAAATTATTTCTTTCTGATATATGAGATCTTTGTTTTTGAGCATCTTTATTTCTGATATATTAATTTCTTGATGTTGAGCTGCAAGCAAAATATTTTTCAACTACTTCTTTGATTTCAGATATCTTAACTTCATGGATCTTGATTATGATCTTTTAAAGGTTGAGCTCTTCTTAGAAACTCATCAAAATTCTTTTCTTATCGGACATTCACCATTCAACAGAAATATTGATGTTTCATTAGAAATGAACTTAATTGGTTTCTTTCTAAGTGCTAAAGTGATTATGATGATATCATAATTAAGACTATCCAGAATTCTAATATCTTCACACTGAATGAAACCATTAGAACTAAAATTTTCTTCATAAAATATATGTACTGTTATCATCAAAATATAGAGATTTAAACACAGACCCAAATCTTGTTCTAACAATATCCCTATTTTTGATGACAAAACCATGTATTTTGTTGGAGCACTTTTACAGGGTTAAATCATAAACAAAATAGTATAAGAGTTTAGAAAACTCCGCCCGAGTCAGAAAGTCTCCCAGGGATAAACAATCTCCCCTTGAATCATCAATTTATGATCTTTCAGAGCAAAAGAAAATTGTAATCTTTTTTGAATCTGTTCAACATCATTGATTTAACCTTATAGCTTATGAAGTTATTTGTGCTTTCTCAGAACATTTGAAACAATGGTTGTTCTATATTAGAACTTGATTTATCAGAGTAAATGAAATGTTTCATTTGAAAGAATATTATGTTAGAATGTCATGTAAACCATATGATTTTGAGAAAGAATATTCATCAAAATGATTACTCTTTTCCCCCTTTTTTTCATAATAAAAATAGACTCAAGAGATCTTTAGTTGATTTCAAAAAATATCAAGCACGCTCTACTAATGTTCATAAAAGAGATGGAACAAGAAACTCATATTCATCATAATATTAGTACAAATGGATAAACAATAGAACAAACAAGAAAACAACAAACAATAATCAAAAGACGCCATTAAAAATGGCATCGGTTGATTATTTTGAGGCGGCAAGTACATGATGAACACCGATCAATTACAATAATAATAATAATAATAATAATAATGATAATAATAAATTTACTTGATTTTTGGGGAATTTGATCCACTGTAGTTAGAAATCACACATTCACATGTAGTTAGTGCATTTTGGAGGCTATATGTGTCATTACCTCTCCCAATTATTTCCTTCCTTGTTGTGAATCAGATGCCTTAGAACAAAATATAAACTTGTTGCTTAATGATCAAGAAGCAATTAGGGTAAGAAAAAGAATGAAGAACACAATGAACACAAGGATTGGTTATTAACTACTATTCTTTCCTTACTCTTTAAATAAGATTACAAGTATACAAGAATAACAAATAACCCTCTCAGCCTAAATTAGGATTTGCAGTATGCAATGATGAGAGACTAGTATGCTATTTATAAAAAACCTAACATACTAAACTAATGGGCTTTTATCACAAATACCCATTACAAGCTAACTTATGGTACAAGCTAACTTAACCAATTGGACATAACAAACAGGCTCAATTCGATGCTAATAATCCTAGCATCCTTTGACACTACAAGCTAGAACACACTTCAAATATAGCTTGTAACACTTTGACAACAACATGTGAGAAACCTTCGACTGCATATTAAACTCGGTCGAACCGTCGAACCAAGATACTACCTTCGACCCAATAGAGTTCGATCCAATATCTCTCAAATCTCCCCCTTGGAACAAACTCTATTATTAACTAACAAACTAGTTTTCTTCATGCAGCTTTATCAACTGCATACAATGGAAAAACTTGCAACTAGGAAATGTCTTGGTAATCATATCAGCAGCATTATGATCTTTCGAAACCTTCAGCACTTGGACTTCTCCACGCTTGATTACCCCTCTAACGAAATGCAGCCTCGCATCAATGTGTTTGGTTCACTCATGATAGGCTGAATTCTTCAATAGGTGTATTTTAATTTGACTATCACATTTAATAGTGATAACTTCACCTTGAATTTTCAGCTCCTTAGCAAAACCTTCAAGCCACAAGGCTTCTTTCACAACTTCAGTTAAAGCAATATTTTCTGCTTCATTGGTTGATAACGCAACAACCTTATGAAGTGTTGCTTTCCAACTAACTATTGTACCAAACAAAGTGAAAACATATCCAGAAATAGATTTTCTGGAATCCATACAACCTGCATAATCAGAGTCGACATATCCTTCGATTACTACTTTACTATCTTCACCCAAGGCTCTACCATAAACTAAGACTATGTTTAGAGACCCATTTATGTACCTTAGAATCCACTTCAATGCTTGCCAGTGAGCCTTTCCAGGATTCTCCATGTACCTTCTTACAAGACTTACTACATATGCTATGTCGGGTCTAGTACAAACCATAACATACATCAAACAACCTACTACATTAGCATATGAGATGTTATTCATATAAGCTCTTTCGACCTTAGTACTGGAACACTGATCAATACTCAGCTTGAATTGAGGGTTTGTTGGAGTCACAATAGGTTTCAAATTCGACATACCAAAATTTTCAAGACTCTTCCGTAAATATGCCTCTTGAGATGATTTTGACTGCTTTCCATCTCTTCGAATGTCAATCCCAACAATCCTGGGAGCTGCTCCCAAATCCTTCATTTCGAACTCCTTATTGAGTTCAGCCTTCATCCTCATTACCTCTTCGACATTGTTACTTGCTATGAGAATATCATCAATATAAAGCAACAAAATGACAAATGAATTACCAGGACGAGATCTGAAGTAAACAAAGTGGTCGAACTGACTTCTAACAAAACTTATGCGTGCCATGAATTTGTCGAATCTCCTATTCCACTGTCTAGGAGATTGTTTCAGCCCATATAAAGATCTATTCAACTTGCACACATAATCTTCCTTTCCCTTTATGATATACCCTTCAGGTTGCCTCATCAGGATTGTTTCATCTAGATCACCATACAAGAACCCAATCTTCACATCCATCTATTCTAGTTCAAGATCAAACTGTGCCACCATAGCAAGAAACATTCGAATGGACCTATTCTTCACAACAAGAGAAAACACATCATTGAAGTATACACCTTCTTTCTGAGTAAAAACCCTTGCAACCAACCTTGCCTTGTATCTTTTTGACGTCACTCCTTCGATTCCTTCCTTAACTTTGAAAATCCATTTACAGCTGACTAACCTGGCTCCAGCAGGTTTCTTGATCAATTCTCAAGTGTTGTTATCATGAAGAGACTTCATCTCATCATCCATGGCCTTCAGCCATTCAGTCTTATTTCGACTCCTCATAACTTCCTTGTGGTCTCTTGGTTCTTCGTCTAGAACCTCACTTGCAGAGATTAAGGCATAAGCTATAAGATCTGCATACCCAAATCTTTGAGGTGGTTTGTGATAAGTGCCAAAATGTAGTTATTTTGTATATACATTTTGTGGCACTTATTCGTTCTTTTGTTGATATTCTTCGAATAAATTCCCCGCTTTTAGTATAAATGTGTACATAATAGAATAATTGAGTTTTTGTGTAAATATTGTATCATTTGATAGTTTTTCATCTCTTTTATAGGTATTCATTCATAATTGGAGCATTGAGTAATAAAGTGTCGAAGACACGGCTTCAAATGCGCGATTTGAGCAACTCATCAACGAATAAAGCTCAAAATCAACGAAATAAAAATCATTAATTTGATTTATATTCATTCATGGTTAGATAGAGCATTGAATAAGCTTTCCAACGCTTCAAACCAGGCTCAATTCCGAGTTACGGTTCTCAAGATATGGCAAAAATAAAATGCTGAAAATCACGGACGCTTAGCTTGAAGCGCGCGCGACATCGAATTCTTTAAAAGGGGCTAAAAACACATTTTTAGGTTATGGCTTGGGTATTTTTGAGTCCCAACACCATCAACATCATATTTTTGATAGATTTGCTTGGAAAACAACATTGGAGCTTGCATTTTGATGATCTGGAGTCGAATCCCTCGTCGATTGGTGTTGACAAACCAATAAATGTTTGATTCCTCTTCTTCTCTTCTTTTTGTAATCTCTTTTTTTGGGTTTTGTATGTATATCTACTCATAACTCATGTATATTTGTCGCCCTTGGCGTTGTATAAAGTTTACTTTACAAATCCGTGTTGGTAGTTATCTTGGGTTTTTACTTTATGTTAGGGATTTGAGCTTTGCTAGAGATAAATTGCTTAGATTCTTACCTAGGATGATTATCTGTTAGTTTCTGAATGCTAGAAATGGGTTTAGATCTAACATTCACTATAGAGTATCCGAACTTAATGCCTCTGCCTTGGTGAAGTATCCCAGGAATGGGTATGGAGGTGACGCAGTTGACTCCTGTGTTGTTGAGGTAGGCCAGACATGGCTATTGAGATGATTTAGGAGGATTCTCAATTTGGGTTAGAAATAGCTTAGATTGTGAGAGGTATATGATGACACGGACGAGTAATGTAGGCCGAGTATGACATGGGTGGTAGATTTAAGTCTGTGACGGGTAGTTTACATTCGTTCCGGATAAGCTGTCTATCCTTTATACTTTTTGTTCATTTACTTTTTGTCTTTTATTTTCATTTCTTTTAATCTCAAACTCATTAACGGTAGAATTATCGAACGACGAATCAATAACCAATCTCTGTGGATACGATACGATATAACCTAACCGGTATATATCACCCGGTAAAAATAATACCAACTCTTTGCTTGCCGCTTTACCGCAGCAACAGTTTGATGCCTCTTTGTGTCCTATCTCTTTCCAATAGATAGTCATCGGCAATTTCCTCAACTTCATCAGCATCCTCTGCTTCTTCGACTTTATCTGGGATATGAAATTCAACATCAACATGCTCCACCTCAACAGGAATCTCTACCTGTTCTAGCTCTTCGTTAGATACTTCTGCACTTCGACCAATATCATACATTTTCTTGAAAGCCATTTCAGCTTCATTGAAAACAACATCTTGACTGGTGATAATCCTTCTGTGACCTGACTCTAGGCACCATAGCCTATAAGCTTTGACTCCTTCAGGGTATCCCATGAACATGCATTTAAGAGCTCTAGGTTCGACCTTGTCTTGCCTAATGTGAGCATAGGCTACACAACCAAATACTCTCAGTTTGTCGAGATTTGGTGGATGTCCCGACCAAACTTCTTCAGATGTCTTCATATCTAATGCAGTCGAAGGACATTTATTTATCAGATATGTTGTTGTTGAAACAGCCTCAGCCCAAAACACCTTATTTAACCCAACACTAGTCAACATGCATCTAACTTCCTCCAAGATGGTTCGATTAAACCTTTCAGCCAAACCATTTTGTTGTGGAGTGCCTGCATTAGTTATGTGCCTTGCAATTCCGGAGGCAGCACAAAAGCTGTCGAATGCCTGATTGCAAAATTCAAGACCATTGTTTGTTCTCAACCTCTTGACTTTTCTGCCAATTTGATTTTCGACCAGAGTCTTCCAACCTTTGAAATTCTCAAAAGTTTCATCCTTAGTCTTCTGAATGAATACCCATAACTTTATAGAATAGTCATCTACTATGGATATAAAATACCTTGCTCCTGAATGTGATGGACACCTTGCAGGCCCCCAAAGATCGGCATGGATGTAATCAAGGGATCCATGTGTTCTTTGTTTGCCTTTGTTGAACTTCACTTTGCAATATTTTCCAAGTACACAGGGTTCACAAAGCTTCAGCTTTTCGACTTTGTCTCCACCAAGAAAATTTTGATTCCCCAATTCAACCAGACCTCTTTCACTGACATGGCCTAATCTCATGTGCCAAATTTTTGTCTTCGACAAAGGTTCCGTGGATGCAACATTTGTCGAACCACTTACAACTTCAGCCTCAAGGGTATACAAGTCTTGTTTCTTCACGCCTCTCAAGACTTCCTTCGACCCCTTCATGACTCTTAGGATACTTTTCTCTCCTTGAAAAACATATCCTTTCTTGCCGAATTCACCAAGAGAAATCAAATTTCTCTTCAAATCAGGTACACACCTAACTTTAGTGAATAACCTTATTGACTCATCATGGAGTTTGAATCTCACAGATCCAACACCTACAATCTTGCAAGCTTTGATGTTTCCCAGCAATACAGATCCACCATCTTGATCACATAATTCCTCGAACAAGTCTTTGTTTGGAGTCATGTGCCAAGTGCACCCAGAATCCATAATCCACTCCTTCGACGGGTTGCTGCTCGAAACCACAAGAACATCAGATGATTTGAAATCATCTTGAACAATAACTGCATTGCCATTATCCTTTCCTCCATGATCTTTCAGGCGTTCAGGGCACACTTTTCTTGTGCGACCCTCCTTCTTACAATGATAGCATTGAATACCAGGTGCTTCACCACTGTAAAACTTCTGTTGACCTTTACCTTTCTTCTTGTCAAACTTATTATCCTTTCGCAAGAATTTTCCTTTAACAACCAAACCTTCACCAATCGTCGAAGGTTTATGCTCCTTTCGTTCGTTCAAGTCCTTCGAATACAAGGTTGATTGAACTTCTTCAAAGGTCAGGGACTCCCTTCCATACAAGAGAGTATCTTTGAAGTGAGCATGTGATATGGGCAGCGTGCACAACAACAACAGCGCTTGATCTTCATCATCGATGTTCACATCAATATTTTCAAGATCAAGAATCAGCTTATTGAACATATCCAACTGCTCAGACAACACTTTGTCTTCAATCATCTTGAATGAATACAAAGCTTGCTTCAAGTAGAGTCGATTCACCAACGATTTGGTCATGTACAAACTTTCAAGTTTCACCCATAACCCTGTCGCCGTCGTCTCCTTTGATACCTCTCGAAGAACCTTATCACCAACGCTCAACAAAATTGCGTTGTGGGCCTTCTCTATCATTGTCGTCTTCTCAGTTGCCGTTAACACTTCGTTCATGGCTGATTCTCCCTTCAACGCTTCCAAACAACCCTGCTGAACTAGTAGGGTTTTCATCCTCAAGCGCCACAGACCGAAATCGTTCACTCCGATGAACTTTTCAATCTCATACTTTGTCGAAGGCATCTTCTCCACGCCCACCACACCAATTTGTTGTGAATCAGATGCCTTAGAACAAAGTATAAACTTGTTGCTTAATGATCAAGAAAAAATTAAGGTAGGAAAAATAATGAAGAACACGATGAACACAAGGATTGGTTATTAACTGCTATTATATCCTTACTCTTTAAATAAGATTACAAGTATACAAGAATAACAAATAACCCTCTCACCCTAAATTAGGATTTGCAATATGCAATGATGAGAGACTAGTATGCTATTTATAATAAACCTAACATACTAAACTAATGGGCTTTTATCACAAATACCCATTACAAGCTAACTTAGGGTACAAGCTAACTTAACCAATTGGACATAACAAACATGCTCAATTCGATGCTAACAATCCTAGCATCCTTTGACACTACAAGCTAGAACACACTTCAAATACATCTTGTAACACTTCGACAACAGCATGTGAGCAACCTTCGACTGCATGTTAAACTCTGTCTAACCGTTGAACCAAGATACTACCTTCGACCCAATAGATTTCGATCCAATATCTCACTAAATACAGGATCCTGCAGTCAAATATGACTGCAGGAATCCATATCCGATTTTCGGCCATAAAAATGGAAAAGGATGCATCATAACCATCTATTACTTTGTTAGAAGCCATATCTATTACTTTGTAAGAAGTCATATCTGACTGAAACAATAGATAAAAGGCCATTAATTAGTTTCAAAATCAAAAGGACTGATTCAAAATTCCAAAATGTTTACACGAGTTCAATACAACAATAGTAAGGAATTCAAGGTCATCATCATATAAATAATACATAATCAGAAATGAAATCAGACAAGGTACCTGTTTTGATAATGATTGATTAAAATGCTGAAGCTTTCAAAACCTTCTTCTCACTGCCAAGATCAAATCAACAAAGTTTAAAAATTTCAGAAAATACATAATCAAAAACGAAAAAAAATCAACAAAACACAATCAAATAAAAAGATAATCGAAACCAAAAGTTAATTGAAATTAAAAGATAATCGAAACCAAACCTTAATTGAAATTGAAAGATAATCGAAACTGAAAAAAAAACCTAAATACTGAATTGGTTTACTTTTAAATACCCCTAAATACAATTGTGTAACCAAACTTAATAATTGAATAAGAAAAGAAATTTTTTGTGAAGGTTTAAGAAAATGTGAAATGTTTCAAGAATGAAACTTAAGAATCTGATCACATATATAATTTATGTTTCGGAAGCTTCCTTTCAAAAAGGAGTATTATGTAGTTTTTATAGAATCTGTAAGAAATACATGAAGTGTAATAAGAATCAGTTCCAATATTACATTACAATTTGTTTTAGGTTAACTCAACTCAGTCTAACTTATTGTATCATATCCAATCCAATGTGAGACTATTAACTCGGTTGAAAACTAACATTTACGTTAACATGTCAAAATTCTATGATCTTATTTTTCATTATTGTACTTTCTGACCATCCTAAAGTTTGTTATGTTGTAAATGGATGTATCTATTCATTTTAAGATTGTTATTCTAAGCTTGTTTGTTTGCTCTAAATTTAGTTCTTTGGCATTGTATATGCCTGATTCTCTCCAAAATTCTTAAATTTGATGTTCTACCTCAATGTACTATAAACGAGAACAGAAGGAAAGAAAGAAAGTTAAAAGCTTGAAAGGCATGCCTTAATGTTCAATCAGTTTGATGTGTAAGAGAGATGAATTCCACAGAAAACACAACCAATGGTGTTATTCGCTTCTGCGACAACCAGATTTCAAGAAATGGTGCCTGCTATTTTACAACTTTTTTCATGAATTTTGGGGTGAAGCAAATAGCTATTTAAGTCCATTTACACTTGAGACTTTCACCGCCATATTCTACATTATGATCGATCACAAAGGAAACAAGAAAACGAACCTACAACTACGATATCGCTGACACGAGTATCCAAAGTCTAAACCATTACTTCATATTTTGGTCTTATCAGTTTGAAGAAGTTAATGCAGAAAATAGCACAAGAGTTAAGTGTACAGAGATTCAATAGCCAAAATGGATGGCTATCTCTTGAGAAGCGCGTTGCAGTAGATTCGCTTTCGAAGGCACGCCGTGGTGCTGCATATTCGAGGATCTTTTATAGGGGGGCACATTTTGACATTCTGAGGCATCTGCTGGGATAACTGAAGGGGGATCGACGACATTCTCCTCTGCCATAACTTTTGTAAACTCCTCGAGTGCGTTACACATCCAATCGTATCGGCTGAGTCTAAATGCCTCTTTTATGCTTAACTAAGAAGGGAAAAAATGCAAATCAACTTGGTTAAAGATGCCAAAAATACAAATTGCAAAATACTTTTTATGGATTTATTGAGAAGAATTACCCATTGGCGAGCACGGTTATTCTGCTCGGGCCAATTCTCAAGTTCTTCAGTCACCTCCAAGGCAAACATGTATCCTCTGCAGCCTCCTTCCATGCTACACAAGTCTTGACTGCTTTTGCTTCTGAATTCCCACATTCCTAAAGGAGTTTCCTGAAAATGACAATAGACGGTCACATTGCGACAATATATGACTGGATTAAGGCTCAATTAGGTGACTAGAATGACATTTTTCCGCAAAATGTTATGTCAAATCAAACTCAAGTTGCGCATATAAAACATGTATCAGAACCGTGCAACACGAGGAAGGAAATCACATATAAATGTACGATTTGAACGATATCATGAGCATCGTCTCGTATATGTATAGTGGAAGAATTCCTTGGTTCTGTTATTCGGGTTTATTGCTAAAAAATTTCAATAAGATCTAGAAGGAAATTGAACCTACTCTTAAAATTCCTCTAACTCCCGCTTCTTCTAAAGCTTCGCGACAAGCAGCTTCTATAAGAGTCTCATCATCCTCCCAACCACCCTGCCAAAGAATAGAAAACAAAACTTCTCAATCTTAATGGTCTCTTACCGATGAAAATATGCAGACAATATCGAGTACCTTTGGAAATACAAGGTCATCGCGTTTTGGCGAAGAAACCATAAGTACTTCTATCATATCCTCAGTCTTTTCCATCTGATCTCCATTCTCCTTTCTCCATCTATACGGAATACATCTGTTGGAATACATATGAATCACTTGGCATGTATATAAAACTGTTGTATTTTGTAAAAATAAATAAGTTGAACGTAATCACATATGTCTGTATCATGTATGTATCAGACACCTGAGACATTCTTATTCATGCTTTTTAATAAACTTTTAGGTTTACTTCATTTCCTATCAAACAAATCCAAATGACAATGATGTAAACATGAAGAAAAATGAAAAGTAAAAAGCACAATGTTTTCCTAATAAAGATTTTAAATCATTTCTTTTAACAAATCCCACTAACCGTCATTTTCTTCTGGTATAATCACAAAATTAAAATATTCAAGAGTTGTTTAGCTTAATCCATTTTCTCTCATTATTTTAAGGTCCACTTGAATTTATTGAATGCTTAAAATCTGACTCAATGATTCAAGCCTGAGATAAAGGAATAGCTCAGAAACTTCCATGCATCTGCTATGAATACAATCTTCAACAACAAACATATCTCACAGGATTTTAATATAGGAAACCAACAACACAGCAATAATTTCATAAACAAATATTGCTATTGCTACCCCAGTTATTGATTACTCTGCATGCCAGAACTGTGGTACTGATAAATATTGAATTTTTTGTAGTTTTATATTGCCATAAAAGCCAAAACAGATCATGCAATTTGAAGTTGTATTTTACATTTCTTAATAGACCTTAAGTCAATGACATGGCCCACTCATTTTAATTTATCATTGTTGTGAACATATCCTCATGAAATATGATTTAATATAGTTAAATATTTGATGGAGAACACAATTATTTAGAAACTGTTATGTCATGCCTTTCTATTTCACAAACAAAAATAATTAATACCTTGCTTATTTTGTGAAAAATATTAGATCTATAATACAACTTTATTAGCTTACGATTTCTTTCTGAACCACACAAATTAGCATGTGGTTCTAAGAAAAATGAAATAGTAACACAGACACAACATATAACACATGAAAAAATAAAATAATCTTGTGTATCAACCACGAGGAGTGCCTGTGGTTCATAGAAAATGAAGTACTAACACATATACAATATTTTTGAAAAAATGAAAGTAATTTTGTGTATAAATATCGTGTGTCGAATCCAGACACATATTTGTTCTAGCTACATAGAACTTTTAAAAATTGAAAGTAATTTGATGTATCAATGTATGTGATAAACCCATACACATGTATTTCAAAGATATTGATGCTAAATAAAATTTTGAAAAAAATAAAAGTAATCAATCTCATGTATCAATGTCGCATGTTAGACATGTTTTTATTCAGAGACGTTGGTGTACCATAAAACCAATCCCTCAAAGTAGAGATCTATTGAAGAGGTTGACATCTCATCTAGAGATCAAACTCACAACCACATACTTTAAAACCAACCATGCCAGTAATCTGACAACTATGTCACACTATTAATTTTCTATTTGCACATGAGACAAAACCAATGAAAAGGAAAGAAGAAAGAAACTAAGCAACAAATAACTCTCTCTTAATCCAAAAGCTCTACAACAAGATACACCATTAAAATGCCATAGAGGATCCATATCCATTTTCTCAAGAAAGCAACAGAGAAAATCAATGGAAACCAATCACATAACACAAAAATCATATCAACAAACACTATAATGCATGGCCATAACAAAAACCGAATTACAACCCAAAAAGGTTAAAAACGGTGTTAAAGAACAACAAAAGATTATAAAAAAAAAAGGTAACATTTTTAAGGTAGAGAATCTATGTCCTCAAAATCATAAACTTACCCAGAAACAAGTCGAAAGTTGTCTTCATAACGTTGTCTTTGTCTCCCCGTTCTTGCTGGTACACACGACATAGATTCTAGAAAAACACAAATTTGGAGAAAAAACACAAAGGAAAATCAGAAACAGGGTTTGTCTTCAAACAAAACAATAAAAAAAAAACAAAGGTTGTGTGAATAATATATCATACCCAAGTCACGTTTTTTTCTACTTTAAATCACGAACACGCTTAATAAAGAAGCTTTCATTAGAAAGAATCTAAAAGCTTTTGCATGAGATAAGAACCATCAAGGAAAAAGTGATATTGCTTTGGTTAAACACGTGTATTGTTGTTTTTATGGTGTGAAATGAAGATTCCGATGATAAAAGTTTAATCTTTTTTCGTTTGTTTTCCACAGCATGTGGTCCAAATGGCATAACAATAACAACAAATGGTACAATAGTTATGGTAATGGAAAGAGATAAGGAAAAGAAGATGAAGAATGGATAATTGTTTTGGGAAGAATGAAAAGAGAGGAAGAAAAGGTTTCACGGAAAAACAGAGGAAAAACGGAGAGATAGAGAGCTTTCAACGGATTCTTAGAAAATGCTTCCATTTATAATAGGTCTTACTTTAAACTTTTTTCTTATAAAGGAATTTTTTTTTGACAAGTTATAAAGGAATTTCTTAATATTTGTGTAAATGGATTTTTTTTTCTTCTTAAACTTGTTTTATGCTATTGCTAGCTTGTGGCTTGTGGTGAGTTTACAAGAGACTATACTATTGTATTTTATTTTATTTTTTTGATGAGTCAATTTTTTGTATTTTTTAAAGTAATAAAAAGAATTTTTTTATTAAAATATAAATGGAAAATAGATTAAGAAATAAATGAACAATATTATAGGGATAAGAATGGCATTATGCGGAGTTAATTTTGAAACTTACCTTAATTTGGATATTGTATTTTACATAATTTTAGAGTTTTTTTCTCATCTTAACCTCAGAATTTATCTCTATCTCGATATCTATTTATATATTTTACAATTAGAGGTAACAAAAATAGAAAATTCTATCTCAACCCAACAAGATATTTTCTCAAATTTAGAATTGCAACATTCTCTCTTACTCGAGTTACAAATCTATTTCTCTCTTTTTATATTTCATTTTTCGAGTTGTGAAAAACAATGAACTATCGTAAAAACTAAAGTTACGGTGATAAATCATATCAGTATTTATCAATTTGTTTTTTTTTTGTGTGTTTTCTAACATCATTCGTACCCGCAAAAACTCGTGAAAAACTTAGATAATTGATGTATCCAGATAACAGAACATCAAGGAAAACATATTGTCCAAGATGTCTAGTTTTAAGAAAGCAATGTTCAACCACACTATAATACAAGAAACGCTCGACATTAGTAGGATAAAGACAAGGGAGGAAAACACTATTATATCACCATAATTGTCAGCTAGATGACAATAATCCATTATCTACAGTCGTGTGAATTACTTTAAGACGATTTGTCCACAAGCATTCAATAAAGTACATTCTTATGTTGTTTGAAGCTCTACAAAATGGGAAGAGCCCCTCCAAGATTATTTCATAATGTGTTTGTCGCTGTTATTGGCAGACGATTGTGTGCATGTTCAGTTTACCCAAAATTAACGTCTCATATGGAATACTTAACATCGGATAGTCGACATCATGTAAAATGGACTAGCATACAAACAAATTCTAAACATTCATAATCGGATTCATGGAGGTCCACCATTACCTTCCTAGATTATAATTCACAGGTCTTCCACTAAAAGGGTCATACTCAACTGACTATTTCTTTCACTAGAAAAACATCCACTTGAACTATTAATATCAGACCATCAACATCGTGTAAAAAGGACTAACATGCAAACAAATTCAAAAAATTCATCAATCGTACTGAAAGCACGTTATTCAAAAATCTAGTACTTGTCTTTTCAAATGTTTGTGTGATTAAAATAGTTTTTTCAAAATTCATTATACCACACTTTTCATACACAAAGCTATTCTCACTACTTACACTAGAATCTTTTCAACCGAAAACATGGTTGAAATGGTTGAAAACATCTTTGTAACATCTCTATCAACTACATTGGCCCACTCAAAGGATGTTAGTGACAAGAGAGTTATAAACAAAAGAAATGGAAAAGGATCGGTTTTATTGATAAAGAAACTATTACAAATCTAAAATCAGACTCAGGGGTGATGGACCTTTGGGAATCCAATAGATGAAATTTTCAATATGTTTGTTTCTTAGTCCATTTTACATCAGACCATCAATATCGTGTAAAATGGACTAACATACAAATAAACTCAAAATATTCATCAATAGGACTCCTAAAGGTTCTTTATCACCTTCCTAGATCACTAGTCACATGTCTTCCACTAAAAAAAGGTCTCACTCAACTGATTATTTCCTTCACTGAAAGAACATATACTAGAGTTTTCAATAGCAAATCATCAAGATCATGTAAAAGGGACTAACATACAAACAAATTTAGAAAATTCGTTAAACAGACTCCCATATGCATATATCCTAGACAATGTATGTATGGGGTGTTATAGTTGGTATTAGAGCAGGTTGATTCTCGGCTTTACCATGAAACATCATAAGTCAGCACAAATTCTGTCTCATATGCGTAATTGTCGGCATGATTCCTTATGTTCTATGTGTGGAATTGAGCATAATCAACTTGATTTTATGTGTAGGACAAACAGGAAGATGGCTGATGGACGCAGAAGACCTGGAAGGCCCAGAACTAGGCCTATTGAACCAAAAATCCCTACTCTTGTTGGTGGGAAAAATGTACCTGGTGAGAATATGCCCTGGATGTAGATGATGAAGCAAATGCAATAGTAGAATCAAATGATGATGCAAATGATGCAAGGCATACAAGGGCAACAACAACAACAACCAGCTACTCCTGCTCCAGTTCCTCAAGCTCCTGAAGGACCTGATTTTCGTGCCTTTTTTAGGATTAGTCCTCCAGAGTTCACGGGTGGCTTAGATCATGTTGTAACTCATGATTGGCTCTATGTCATGGAGCGAGTGTTCCAGGCTATTCAGTGCTCTGAGGAAGATAAGGTGGTGTTTGCTTCCCAGAAGTTGAAGGGTTCGGTTGACAGGTGGTGGGATACTGCATCTACCTATTTCACCTCCCAGGCCATTCCAAAAGATTGGCAACACTTCAAGACCGATTTTCTAGAGAAGTATTTCCCCAACAATATTTGTGCGCAAAAGGAGCATGAATTTCAACTCTTCAAGCAGGGTAAATTGTCTATTTTTGAATATGCTAAGAAATTTGAAGACATGGCTGCCTATTCCAGACAGGTTGTTTATGCTCCTGATGAAATATGGAAGATTGATCAGTTTTTGTTTGGTTTGAATGCTGACATTGCTCATAGTGTATCACAGAGAGAGTTTACTACCTATGTTGAATGCTTGGGGCAATGTTACGTAGCTGAGAATAGATTGAAAAGAGTCAAGGGAGAAAGGGAGCAGAATAGGCCAGTGAGAAGGGAGCAAGAAAAATCAAGGCAACAATTGAAACCCCACAACTCTCCTCCAGTGGGGAAGCAATCTTTTAGTGGTTGTGCGATTCAACCTTCCTGGTGCAACAAGTGCAATAGTAAGCACCATGGTGACTGCAAGCTTAATTCGGTGCAGTGCTTCAAGTGTGGGCGGACGAGAAATTTCCATAGTCGTTTCCCTATGCAAGATGCTCCTCAGAAGACCACGGGACGAATGTACACCTTGGATGCTCAAAAGGCTCAAGGAAACACGAGTCTTGTTGCTTGTACGTGTTATGTTAACAACCAACCTTTATTTGTGCTTGTAGATTGTGGAGCGACACATTCCTTTATTTCTAATTCTTGTGTACGTCTGCTCAGTTTCGAGGCTACCACTCTTCCTAGTCCTATGGTGATATCGTCTGCTGCAGATGATGTAGTAGAAGCTTTAAAAGTCTGTAAAGATTGTTCTGTCACCTTCAATGACCGGAACTTCTTGATTGATCTTATCTGCCTACCTCTCAAGAAGATCGATGTGGTATTGGGTATGGACTGTATGTCAACTAACTCAGTATACATTGGTTGTAAAGAGAAGGCTATTTTCATTCCTGCGAAAGAAATTACTCATGTTGATGCTATTGGGAATCTGATCGAAGGTACAATTAACTTGATCAATTGCCTCTATGTCCAGGAGAAGTCTTTTCTTTTGGCTCTTACTGCAGATCTCGAAAGTAAGAAGAGTGTATCGGATATTCCTATTGTGTGTGAATTTCCTGATGTGTTTCCTGACAATGTCACTTCTCTTCCTCCAGAGAGGGAAGTCGAATTCTCCATTGATCTTGTTCCTGGAACAGCCCCAGTTTCTATTGCTCCGTATCAGATGTCTCCTGCAGAGTTAAGAGAATTAAAAATTCAGTTAGAAGAGTTATTGGCAAAAAAATTTGTTCGACCTAGTGTTTCTCCTTGGGGTGCTTGTTTCTGCGGTAAAGCGGCAAGCAAAGAGTAAAATATTATTTTTACCGGGTGATATATACCGGTTAGGTTATATCGTATCGTGTCCACAGAGATTGGTTATTTATTCGTCATTCAATAATTCTATCGTTAATGAGTTTGGGATTAAATTGGTTGTAAAGAAACAAAAAAAAGTAAATGAACAAAATTATAAAGGATAGACAGTTTGTCCGGAACGAATGCATATTACCTGTCACGGACTTAAATCTACCGTCCAGTTATACTCAACCTATGATACTCTACCGTGTTATCACATACCTCTCACAATCTAAGTTATTTCTAACCCAAATTGAGAATTCAACCGTATCACCTCGATATCCATCTCTGCCATACCTCAACAACACAGAAGTCAACCGTGTCACTCGTAACGACTATCTCTAGCTCGAAACAACCAACACAGAGACATTAAGCTCAAATACTCTAAGTAAATGTCATCTCTAAACCCATTTCTAGCATTCAGAAACTAACAGATAATCATCTTAGGTAAGAATCTAAGAAGTCTATGTCTAGCAAAGCTCAAATCCCTAACACAGAGTAAAAACCTAAAACAATCACCAACACAAATTCATAAAGAAAACTTTATACAACGCCAAGGGCGACAAATATACACGAGTTCAGAGTAACTATACATAAAAAACCTAACAAAAAGAGAAATACATAGAGAGGAGAAGAGATAGACCACAAATTTACACTGGTTTGTCAGAGCCTATCGAAGAGCGATCCATCTCCAATCACCCGTATGCAAAGCCTAATGTTGTTTTCTAAGCTAATCTATCAAAAACTATAAGGTGATGGAATTTGAGAGCAAAAATCCAACCCAAAAACCATAACTACAAAAATGAAATGAAAAGAAAAGATAAATAAAATTATGTTCCACAAGCATCGCCTGGAGAAATAAAGCATCGCCCGACGATGATTCATTTACACTTGACTCATGTTATGCCACGTCCTCAACTGACATAAATATCTACTGTCACCCAGAGACAGTCAGCTCTGCCCGACAACTCATCTTTTCCTCGCCCAATGACCCTGCAGCGAAGCAAGGCAGAGCGAAACTCCAAAATTTGACCTTCCTCTCGTCCCAACGTCTCCCTACGACGCAGACGCGATGGCCCTCGCCTAGCCATCTCCCGACGATCCACGCAGAACAACAATTTTTGTTGTTTTCTCTTGCACAACTTGGAATGACTTCTCTTTTTTCCTTATTCCATTATTGATCAACAATGCATCTTGAAGCTTTTATTCCTCTTGCTCCAATAATGCAACAAATACCTACAAAATATTCACAAAATTAATCAATCGGTATAATATATACACAAAACGCAATAAAACGTATTTACAACAAAAACGGGGTTATTCAACGATATTAACAACAAAAGAATAGATAAGTGCCACAAAACATATATATAAAATAACTACATTTTGGCACTTATCAACTCTCCCCAACTTGACACATTGTTTGTACTCAAACAAAGTCAAGTAACCCAAAGAAACAAAGAATGATAATCAAAGAATCATGAATCAACAAGTTTTAAAAATAGAAAACAAATGTATGGTTCAAACAAAACATACACGCAAAATACATACTTACCACTATACTACAACAATAACATATAAACGAAACGAATCCTAAGTACAAAAATCATGCAAAACATTCTAAAAAAAAACAAGCTCAATCATGAATCACACCTAGAAAAAATTTATCGGTAGATGAAGAACACACAAGGGTGAGGGACAAAAAACACTCATCGACAATCTTGCAAACAAAAGACTAAATTATGCATTCATCCAAAAACTTATTGAAAATACAAATGCAAGAATCACAAGGGTTTTTCAAGGTTGTAATGTGGCTTGGTTAACAAACAAGTGATAAGTCCTAAAGCTAATCGAGACAAAAACTTGCCGAAACCAAAGGGAGTGATCAACTCACAAAGACTCAATCACAAAATCTCAATCAAAATTATTCTTCATTCCAAATTTCAAACCAAAACACCTCACTTATTAACACAACATTATTCATACTCTTTTTGTTTTTCTTTTTCAAAACTTTTTCTCTTTTTTCTTTCTTTTTCTAATCTTTTTCTTTTCTCTTAACCTCATACCAACCACAATATAAGCACATAAACATTCCTCTCCCCAACTTGAATTCAACCAACATTAATGTGTGAATAGTCCCTACTTTCTAAGGCAAGGTAAGAATCCATACAATAATATATAGTTGAGGGTTCAAGAAACAAAGAAATCAACATCTATACAAAAAAGGTGAATTGACACTCATAGACAAGTATCAAATTCAAATAAACATGGATATTGATAAAATTTCAAAGGGGAAAATAAAGGTTCACACACTCACAAGGTGAATTGAATATTCAACCAAGGTAGTTATGCTCAAAATCAACAAAATGCCTTGATCATTTTCATGTAATCATACAATCAACAAAAAATAAAAGATTAAGCATAATAAAATCTAGGTAACACAAGAATGTGGCCTCCAGCATATGTAAACAATGGAAAGCTTCCTCACATTTATGGTTAAAAAGGGAACTAGAGTGATTCAAGTCATGAGCTAGTAATGCAAAAAGAATGAATGACATGGTAATTATACAAATGATAAATTTCCTAAACATGTTATGCTATAAAAAGTGATAAACGAGTACCTGAGATGTACCAACTTTGAAAACTATCATTACCATACATCAGCGAGTTGAAACGATCAAACTCGAAAAATCACCAAATGCAACCTCAAGTTACCGGACCAAAATTCGAGTCCAAACAACAACAAAAGAATTATAAATTTTTTTTTACAAAATTTACATCCAATAAAACTACACAAGCTAAACACGGCGAGCTTGCAGATAACACAATTTGACAAAACAAAATGAATACAAATAACAATACAAAAATATGGTGAAAATGAATTAATAAGTTGAAAAGTGAAGATTTGAAATTAAGAACAAGTCTTATTTCAACTTGTTAAAACACAAGTCACTACACACATAAACAAGCATAAACAAACATGCTTGTTTTACGTCGTAAGCTCAACGCCTTTATTGTGCGAGCACTAGTAACCTCCTCTCGTCATGCCATGGTATTTCCACACCGCGCAAACCTAAAGAAAGTTTCCTAACAACCACACAACAAACGTTACGAATACGATACAACTTACAACAATACTTGAAAACAAGGAAAAACGCACATATGTACAAGTATGGAAAGTAAACACACAACATGTACAAGTAACAATATACAAGTTCATATACAAAGTCTATATAACATATACATTAATTACAAAACTCAAAAATAACATAATTATTGCAATACATAAACAATAAAATCAATCCCCGGCAACGGCGCCATTTTGTTGTTGCGGTAAAGCGACAAATAAAGAGTAAAGTATTATTTTTACCGGGTGATATATACCGGTTAGGTTATATCGTATCGTGTCTACAAATATTGGTTATTGATTCGTCGTTCGACAATTCTATCATTAATGAGTTTGGGATTAAATTGGTTGTAAATAAACGATAAAAAGTAAATGAACAAAATTATAAAGGATAGACAGCTTGTCCGAAAAGAATGCATACTACCTGTCACAAAATTAAATCTACCATCCAGTTATACTTAGCCTATGATACTCTACCGTGTTATCACATACCTCTCACAATCTAAGTTATTTCTAACCCAAATTGAGAATTCAACCGTATCACCTCGATATCCATCTCTGCCATACCTCAACAACACAGAAGTCAACCGTGTCACTCATAACAACTATCTCTAGCTCGAAACAACCAACACAGAGGCATTAAGCTCAGATACTCTAAGTAAATGTCATCTCTAAACCAATTTCTAGCATTCAGAAACTAACAAATAATCATCTTAGGTAAGAATCTAAGCAGTTTATGTCTAGCAAAGCTCAAATCTCTAACACAGATTAAAAACCTAAGACAATCACCAACACAGATTCATAAAGCAAACTTTATACAACGTCAAGGACGACAAATATAAACGAGTTCAAAGTAACTATACATACAAAATCCAACAAAAAGATAAATACATAGAGAGGAGAAGAGATAGACCATAAATTTACATCGGTTTGTCAGAGCCTATCAATTAGTGATCCACCTCCAATCATCCGTATGCAAAGCCTAATGTTGTTTTCTAAGCTAATCTATCAAAAACTATAAGGTTATGGAATTTGGGAGCAAAACTCCAACCCAAAAACCATAACTACAAAAATCAAATGAAAAGGAAAGATAAAGAAAATTTTGTTCCGCAAGCATCGCCTTGCGAAATAAAGCATCGCCCGACGATAGTTCATTTACACTTGGCTCACATTACGCCACGTCCTCAACTGTCATAAATATCGCCGTCGCCCAACGACAGTCAGCTCTGCCAGGTGACTCATGTTTTCCTCGCCCATCGACCAGCGAAGCAAGGCAGAGCGGAACTCCAAAATTTGACCTTCCTCTCTCCCCAACGTCGCCCGGCGACGCAGACGCGATGGCCCTCACCTGGCCATCGGCCGACGATCCACACAGAAAAACAACTTTTGTTGTTTTCTTTTGCACAACTTGGAATGACTTCTCTTTTTTCCTTATTCTATTATTGATCAACAATGCATCTTGGAGCTTTTATTCCTCTTGCTCCAATAATGCAACAAATACCTACAAAATATACACAAAACTAATCAATCGGTACAATATATACACAAAACGCAATAAAACGTATTTACAATAAAAAGCGGGGTTATTCAACGATATTAACAACAAAAGAATAGATAAGTACCACAAAATATATATATAAAATAACTACATTTTGGCACTTATCAGTGCTCCTATTTTATTAGTCAAGAAGAAGGATGGTAGCATGCGATTATGCATTGATTACCGTCAGTTGAATAAAGTAACCATAAAGAACAAATATCCTTTGCCACATATTGATGACCTCCTGAATTAGTTGAAAGGAGCCTGTGTGTTCTCGAAGATTGATCTCAGGTTAGGGTATCATCAAATTCGGGTCAAGAGTTCTGATGTGTCTAAGACCGCATTTAGGACGCGATATGACCATTATGAATTCTTGGTTATGTCGTTTGGAGTAACCAATGCTCCTGCTGTCTTTATGGATTATATGAATTGTGTGTTTCAACCATATCTAGATCGATTTGTAGTGATATTCATAGATGACATCTTGATTTATTCTCGAATGGTGGAAGAACATATGGAACACTTGAGGATTGTATTGTCGGTTCTTCATGAGAAGAAATTGTTTGCAAAACTTAGTAAGTGTGAACGCAGTGGTTGAGCTGAGTTCTAATGAAACCTATATGTGCCATGAACTTGTTGAATTTCCTATTCCAGTGTCGAGGATATTGTTTCAGTCCATATAATGATCTATTTAACTTTCACACATAATCTTCCTTTCCCTTTTTGACATACCATTTAGGTTACCTCATCAGGATTATTTCATTTAGATCACCATACAATAACACAATCTTCACATCCATTTGTTTCAATTCAAGGTCAAACAGTGCCACCATGGCAAGCAACATTAGAATAGACCCGTGCTTCACAACAGGAGAAAGCACATCATTGAAGTCGACATCTTTTTTCTGAGTGAAACCCCCTGCGACCAATCTTGCCTTGTATCTCTTTGACGTAACTCCTTCAATTCCTTAACTTTGAAAATCCACTTATAGTTGACTAACCTAGCTCTAGGAGGTTTCTTGATCAGTTCCCAAGTGTTGTTATCATGAAGAGATTTCATCTTATTATCCATAACCTTCAGCCATTTAGGCATATATCGACTCCTCATAACTTCCTTATGGCCTCTAGGTTCTTCGTCTAGAACCTCACTTGTAGATGTAAGAATCGGCTAAAAATATTGAGAGTCGCCACCATTAATTATTGTCTAAGACGGGAGATTAACGGATAACCCTAAAACTAAATTAGAGATTCTAGATTCTTGATTCTATTTAGACAAAGGAAATGTGTTAGACACCCTTCATCTACCTTGTTCACAAGGATAGGGGGTAGATTTAAAGGTTTAGGGAAAGGGTTTTAATTTTTTAATAGCTGGACTCTCCTCAGTCTTAACCGAGTGCCTACGTATCTCCTTGCGTAGAATCAGAGTCTAATTTCGTAGTTCGTAGTGTTGGTTGGTATTTTTTATAGGATTGTGTAGAATTGCTTTCGAATTATCCTTGAACCTTGTCTGAGTTGTAAGTTGAATGATCGCTAACGCAGTTCGCAGTTAATTTCGATAACAATTCTCCTTAATCTTTTTTCTGAAAATATCTTGAATTTGGAATTATGTTAGTAAAAAAATAATTTTGTGTTGGTTAGCTATTTTGATATTTGATAAAGAGTATGGTAGGACATAGAGTGGGGGAAGTCTGATATAGTCTCCTCATCATGTGGCTATATATTAACCACGTGTTGCCCACGAATAAAATATTGATAAGTTTCGTGAATTTTAATATTTTGATGTAAAATATTGAATTAATTTAATTAGACTTGAAAAAGAGATGTGATTTATGTACAAAGATAAATAATTTATATATATTTTTGGTGATCAAAAGTCAATAATCTAACTAAATAATTTATTCTAATTAAAAATTATCATAATAATAGACCAAATTTAAATAAATAAATTAAACAACAACAAAAACTAAATGACTTAGAGGTGTTGATACGATCATAAGAGTATAAAAAGCAAAGCCTCTTAACTCTTTGGCCCCAATAAAAGAATTAAGCCTAATTATAGATAAAATTTAATTATTATGAGAGAGAAAAAAGAAAGTGAGAAAGAAAAAAAAATATAATTTGAGTCTTTCAAATATACTCCAAGACCACCAATAAATGAATAATAATTAGAATAAAACTAAACCACCTACTAAAATAAAAAACGTTACCTCTCTCTAATCAATTTGATTTTAATTTTTTCACATTATGAAACAAATCATACAACCAACATAAGAATTAGGATAAGAGACATTAAAACACTCTCATTCTCAATATCAAATTTTCATCCTATAGTAACTGAGCCAACCAACATACGCCACAAAGCATTAATTTAAGGAAAAATAAATATAGAAAAAAAAAGAACAATTAAATATAATGCACAAATAGTGAAAGAAAACAATAACAATTAGTGATACCCTGTTGGTTTCTTTTTCTTGTTCGCGTTTCCCCATCTCTCTATTACTGTAACAAAACACAAATATTTATGGCCACAAATCCAAAGCATAATAACATTTCAAAACATACATACCACTTTGTCCACCTAAAACTTCAAGGTAATAGGTGAGTGGATTCTCCCACTTATATATATGTTTAAGTCTCCACATTCCTATTTAATGTGAGACTATTTCCTCACTTACTCACACTTGCTATAATATTTCAACAAAGAAAGTGTAAGAGATTGTTGATTGGTAATTCTCCAATGATTTGATGATGATCCTTGGCCACTGTCTGATATAGACAATGACAAAATTTCTCTACAAGAATTATTGATATTCTCCAAATAATTGTTGATGTCTGTTTGTTATTGTCGGATAGAGACAACAACAACAATAGGGTTTTCTTTAAGGAATAGTTGATTCTCCAAGAAATAGTTGATCAGTAACTCTCCAAATGTTTATTGACTGTGGTTGCAAGAAATTCTTTATCTATAACTCTCCAAATGATTATCGATGATCCTTGGCCACTGTCTGATGTAGACAATGACAAGGTTTCTCTCCAAGAATTGTTGATGATTGTTGATGAAAAATTAGGACAAACAAGAGTTCTATATATAAAGTTGAAATTGGGTTAAAACATCCAAAAAAATGAGAAATAGTCCAACTCAAAAAAGTCCAAAGTTATCTTGGTCCCCAAGATCAAGAATTTGGACATATGTGTGCCCAGGTACAAAATAAAAGATCAAATAACCAAAATAATAATAAAATAATGCACCAAGTGAGATTCGAACTTGTTCCCTCATATTTGCAAGCCTTACTCCTTACCAATCATGTTATGTTACTTATTCAAAGTAAAAAGCTAATTTAAGGTATATGAAGACGAGCTATTATTTTCTATTTAAAAATACAAATAATTTGAAATAAATTATTATATTTTTAAATTAAATTGAAAACGAATTTTTTTTAAGAACTCAAAATGGTGGCATAATAAACTAAATAATTTTGACCGTAGAAATAAGGGCGGGAAAATTTGGGGTATGACATTAAAGATTAAGGCATAAGCTATATGATCTGCATACGTAAATCTCTGAGATGCCTTGATGACTCTTCTCGACTTATCTCTTGCCAATAGGTAATCATCGACTATTTCCTCAACTTCCTCAACATTTTCCGCTTCTTCTTCGACATCATCTGGGATACACAATTCAGCATCAAAATGCTCCACCTTAGCAGAAATCTCTCCATGTTTCATCTATTCATTAGATATTTCTGCACTTCAACCAACTTCATCAGTTTTCTTGAAAGACATTTTAGCTTCATTGAAAACTACATCTCGACTGGTGATACACCTCTTGTGACCTGGCTATAAGAACCATATACTATAAGGTTTGACATGCATTTCATACCTCTAGGTCCGACCTTGTCTGGTCTAATGTGAACATAGGCTACGCAACCAAATACTCTCAATTTGTCGAGATCTGGTGAATTCCTTGACCAAACTTCTTCAGTTGTCTTCATATCTAATGCAATTAAAGGACATATGTTTATCAGATATGTTGTTTGTTAGACGACGACAAGTATCTAAAGGGGGTGAATAGACGCCAAAGAATTATTCTAGACACAAATCTAGAAATTAAAATTGTTTCAAAGAGTTTTATGCAGAAGCAATTTTCTAGATAAGTCGTCTAAATGAAATTATTGGAATCTAAAATAAGTAAAAGCGGAAAAGTAAAAGACACGAGGGATTTGTCTACACAGTTCCCCACTGTCATCCTCGTGTGTGGGTACATATGCATTTAATTATAATAGAATTAGGATAAGTCTAATATGCAAAATTGTTTAATACAAAAGAAGAATTAGAACAATAATACAATTTATCCAATTGGTATTGATATAACCTCTTCCTCTCTTTGATCTTAAGCAAGATCAAATCAACCGATAGATGCAACCTATTTGCCGCTTAAGCTACTTCCTTAAAAATATTTCAAACACTCCAAGGATCCTTGCAAAGATTTCAAATACTCCAAGGGATTTCACTCGATTAAATCTGATTGGACTCTATCAACACTAGATCACCAATTGTGTCATCCAATTATTGCTACTTCCTTACAAATATTTCAAACACTCCAAGGTTCCTTGCAAAGATTTCAAACACTCCAAGGTTGTTCACATGGGCGATTCCTTCTCGAACGATCTTGCACGAAAACCCCTAAATCAACTAATGAAATTGGAGGACAAACCTGATGGTTTTTTCGGATGAAGACCCCTACAAATCGCAATCCACACTAATTGGGAAATCTCAATCTTCTTCAAGATGGCACCTCAAAGGAACATCATCACAATATAATGTTAGTGTGTATGCATAGATTGGAAGGTTGAAGAAGAAGAGGATATGTAGGCTAATTTTATGGTATCATTAAGTTGTGAATGATGCATGAATGAGTATTTATAGTTTTGGAACATTTAAGGCAAAAAGAAAAAATTCAAAATAAAAAAGAATTGAAAATTTGACCAAATCAGGTGGTATTTGTCGACCTCAAATACATATATGTCGTCACATACGTTATGTTAAGGCTGTATGTGTCGACCTGAAGAACTGTATGTGTCGACTTAACCAAGTCAGAAGCTACGGGATTCAAAACAATAGTAAATATGTCGACCTGAAATACCGATGTGTCAACTCATGAAATCAAAATCTCTGTAATTTCAAAAATATTTTAGTATGTGTCGACCTGTATGATGCATATGTCGACCTAATACTTACATAAGCTACATGCTTTAAAAATTAGTTGCATTTGTAGATCTGAAAAACGAATGTGTCGACAGATGCAATAGAAAATTGTGCAGAAACTATTTTTCAATGCCTAAGATCAATTTCAAAATACTTTTTGATGATTCCTAATACCTATAATGCAGAGGAGTGCCACAAGATATAGAGATACCATAAATTTTACAGACGTGCAACATTTACCCGATTTTGTCATCATTCAAAACACTTTGAAGCGAAGTTGCACTCACAAACTGCCTCTTTTTGATGATGGAAAAACTTACGACGATGTACTTCTTGTAATTATCAAAGGTTCCCCCTAACTATGCATTTCCTATCTTCGTCTCGCATATGCTTCTCCCCCTTTGACAATATTAAAAAGAAGATAGCAAACAGTGAGCAGTACCATTGTTCCAAAATAAATCCTAATTATCATTTAGAGGAAATTTTGCATAGAAAAGCAACAATCACATATCCACATATATATTCAATGATGCAAACTATTAAATTGAGGGAAATAAACATCACAACAAATATAATGTAATGCAAACACAATAAAGGCAGGTTGTAGCGTCACAATCACGTAACACTCCATGATGGAACTCCCGATGTCGCACACGCATGTGCCAAGTATAACGGCAAGAACATGCCGCTACTAAAACCAAAATGAAGATGTCTATCATGCAATGCAACTATAACAACATGAACCACAAATTGGAAATAAAGAGAATCTCCAGCAAGTTTTCTAGAGAGAATGAGAGAAATAACCACAACACATGCTTGCATATTAAGAACAAATATATACAAATGTAAAATAATTAATACATTAAGTCATTGTAAACATATAGATCAAGAACACATAATGGTTATTAATCATAAATATTTGGAAATGAATATTCATGGTTTTCATCATTTGGAAGTATATCAAGCATTTTTGGGAGTAACCTAGAAATATGCATTAAGACAAAACTTACATTCAGGGAGAAATTGAAACGACATCACCTCACTCTTTGAAGGATTGGAAGTTGCACTCACAAAATACAAGACACTCAAACACATAGTTAGAGTGAATATTTAACGTGCAAGTAACAAGATAGAATTAGACAACATTTGAGATATTAATTATCCCCAATTCTCCACGTATGTTGACAAAAGATTTGGTTGCAAGTGGTTTAGTGAAAATATTGGGAAGTAGATTTTTACTATCAATATGCTCAAACGCAACATCCCCTTTTTCAACATGATCACGAAGAAAATGGTGTCGTATCTCAACGTGTTTAGTCCTTGAACGTAGAACATTATTTTTGGTTAGATTTATAGCACTAGTATTGTCGCACATGATAAGAATATGTGATAGTTTAATATCGAAATCCAATAGTTGTTGCTTGAGCCTTAAAATTTGCGCACAACAACTACCGGTAGCAACGTATTCTGCCTTGGCAGTTGACAAAGTAACATAAACTTTATTTTTACTATGCCAACTTACCAAGGATTTAGCAAACAAGTGACAAGTTCCACTAGTACTCTTCCTATCCAATTTGCAACCGAAAAAATCAGAATTAGAATAACCAACCAAAGTACAATCATTTCCCTTAGAATATCAAAGTCCAAATTTAGAGGTACCAATGAGGTATCTAAAAATCCGTTTTACGGCTTTTACACGAGATTCCTTGGGAACAACTTGATATCGTGCACACATACAAACACTAAACATTATATCGAGTCACAATGCGGTAAGATAGATAAGAGAACCAATCATACCTCTATATCATTTTAATTCAACATCATTGCCTTTGTCATCCCTATCTAAGTTACCATTTGTTGCCATGGGAGGAGATGAACGTTTGCTTATTTTAATTTGTTTTTGCTTTATTTTGGAGAATCTTGGGACAATTATAGACTCTCTTTTATTTGATTTAAAATTTTTGATTATGATGAGTTGAAGATGTTGAAATAATTATGATTTCTTTTCTGCTGCATTAATAAAGTTGAAGTTTAAGAGATATGACGAGAATGTTGTCGGTTCATCCGAAATTGTGTTATGTATCTGTTTACTTACACTATGCAAGTTTTAATATGTTGAAAGATTTAATATCCTATTTTTGGTGTTTGATTTAGAAATTAATTTGCTCTGATTTTTATTTAACTACCGATGGGGAAATAGGGTGTTACGTATGTCACCGGTGTTGGACCATATTGAATGGTTTCCCAAACACTTTTGTCATATGAGTTGACATGAATTCGCATACAAGTTTTTAAATAACTATAATTTTCTCCCGTGAAAATTAAGGCTCTCTTATGATCCCTTTAGGTTCATAGGCCATTTTCTAAATAGTGTTCAAAGTCGGAATCAACCGGGCTCTTGATGCCACTTGTTAGACGAATGCACATATCTAGAAAGGGGTGAAAAGACGCCCAAAAATTATTCTAGACACAAATATAAAATATAAAATTGTTTTCAAAGAGTTTTACGAGGAGACAATTTTCTTGATAAGTCGTCTAAATGAAATTATTGGAATCTCAAATATGAAAATCAATTAATTGGTAATCTATAGAATTCTAATTGATAATTAATTAATTTACTCAATACAATAAGCCACTTATCTATTGTTTGAACAAGATCATGTTGCAATAATATTTCCAATGCTAAATAATCAAAGAAATAACTTGATCATTTTATTAAAATACTTGGTATGCAAGTGAATTTTTAGAATATTTCCTTGTATAATGTTGATATGCAAAACCACTTATAATCAAAAGTTATTATAAGCTATATCCACATCTGATTCAAAATCAAATTCAAAGAGGAAAATTCTTACAATTCAATTGATAGCACAATGTTATTATTAAACCGATTGATGAAAAATCAAAGCATGTAAAAGCGGAAAAGTAAAGGACACGAGGAATTTGTCTACACATTTCCCCACTGTCGTCCTCACGTGTGGGTACGTCTTCCCCCAATTCCATCTTCTCTTCTGACTTCTTCTCTCCCAAAGCACTATATGAATTGGAAATATTAATAATACTCATGTGAACGTCATGAATGCACTTATCATCCTTCATAATGAGATTTTAAAAGTTGATGGTGAGAAGCTGAAGTCTTGACATTTTAACTTTTGATGTCCCTTCATGGGTGGTTTTGAGAATTTCATGTGCATCCTTGGCCATAATACAAGTATTTATCAACCTGAATATATTTTTATCATATCCATTGAATAATCCATTCAAAACTTTGGAGTTACTAAGAGAAAGTTCATCTTCTTCCTTAAACCATTTCTCTTCTGGTTTTAATTCAATGGTGTCCTTCCCATATTTGTCTATCAACATATAATGTTTCCAACCCTTGACAACATCTTTCCAAGTTTTGATATCCAAAGATTTTAGAAAGGCCACCATACGTACTTTCCAATAGTCATAATTGGTTCCATCTAGAACAGGTGGTCTATTAGTATTTCCTCATTCCTTTTCCATAATTCCAGAACATATCTTCCCTGGAGCCTACATAAAAATAGAACAGAGTGTCTGCTCTGATGCTAATTTAAATTCTGGCACAACACAACAGATGTCGTATACAATGTTACAACACCAGATGTCAAAATGCAATATCGAGTGCAATGTTAAGACATCATAACGACAAACAAAACAATAACCAAGTTGGAGTACACAATAGTAAATAAATTACACAGTTCAATTGTTAACCCACTTCATTGAAACATAATCTACATCTGAGGGCATCCAAACAAGGAAGGAAATCCACTATAATAATATTAGTTTGAAGTTCTCAACAACCTCTAGTTTTACAAACTTGGCACATAATCACTACCCGTGTTATTTCTATCGAAGAACTCCTAGATATAATACTCATATCACTTCCCCTCAATCATAGAACAATGATAATAACAACAATGACAATAAACAAAAGACACACTTAAAATTAAACAGAACCCACTCTTTCTTAAAAGCTTATGAGTTATTCACAAATTACAATTCAAAACTCAGTCCAACTCAAGCATCAACGTGATGCAAGAATGGCTCACAAAAACAATGAACAAACGAAACCCTAATGTATATTCTCTCACATGCAGCTTCATAAGTCCTTTAGGTTTAGAGTCTTTCTTTTTATAGCCATATAAGTGCATGGGATTGGATATTAAATTTGGCCAAATCAAATAAACTGTAAATCAAATCATATCAAATTTTCTGGTGCAGAAAATAATGTTTCCATTAATGTTTTGACATCCAATCTTGATAACCAAATGTTCAGATATTCCTTGATTGAAACAAATATATAGTGAATCAAATCTCTATATGTGTAGTTTGGTCCATGCAAAGCATCAAACAAATCTTCTGAAGCACAAGAACAAATCTTCTAGAAAATAAAAAGAATACAGACTGCAATGTATTACCAACATGTGACGACATCTTGCTGAACAAGTTGTTTTAACAAAATGCAGCCAACAAACCAAAACATAAAAATCCGCAATTAAAATCTAATGGTAAATTCTTAGGATAAATACATGTGTTAGATGTACCTAAATTTCCATTCTCCTAGAATTAGGCTTATTTGGTAAAGAAGGCATTATTGCACTTTCACCCATTAAATAAAATATTGGCTTGGTTGGATTGCATCTCATTCATTCACTTGCCCAAATAAGATTTTTCGGAGTAAAGGAAATGGTGGAACTTGTAAAAGAAGAAGGAAGAGTTAGAACCAACTTCAAGCTTCATCATCATCTATTTTTCTTGCATGCACCAATCTTTGACAAATTTTCTTCCAAGTCCACCCCACTGATCATCACAGTCATCTTAATCTAAGGCGATTCCATAGATAGGAACTTGGGAATGAATTTGGGATATGAATAAAGATAAGGGTTTTGAGAGATTTCATGAAAAACATGTAATGATTTATGAACCCTAATGTATTATAAGGCATATATGCATGTTGGATTATGGTTTCTATGATGATTTTGATGATTTCATGTAAGAAAAAGAAGTGAGTTTCGTCGTATGAAATTTCTATTTTTCGCGTTTCTGCAAGCTTTGCCTAGCGAACGAATGTTTCGCCTAATGAGCATTAATTTCTGGCCTTGTTATGTTTCTGAGAAGTCTCACCTGGCGAGCACACACCTCACTCAGCATGGGTATCCTTTTCAGAATGGGTTTCCATTTTGTAAGATCTTACTAAGAACTCTCATTCACCTCGCTTGGAGAGCAGGCCCTCGCTGCTGTTTATCCTGGAAAGGAGACCAACTTTTCTGCTTGAATTCTCTTCTGCCAAAGCTTGCTTAGAGCTCGCTCTGTTTTTCCCTGATGAATTAGACTTGTTGCTGCTGCTCCGCCTAGCGAGAATACAATCTTTCAAGAATGATTTTTCTTCTACCATATCTCGCCTGGATCTTGCCAAGGTCTCTCCTGTCGAGCCTTTTTTATTTAAATTTTATGATGATTCCCCCATGTGCAGTTTCATTATGTAAATCAAAATGGGATGTCATCTTTTGTGACATGTGACTGACATAATCCATTATGACTTGATGGATATTGTGATGTTGATTGTTTGTCCCTAATTCTCGTTCCTTCTAGTTTAACGTTCGGATGTGGATGTTGTGTATGCTTGAATCGAAATAGGCCTAAACTACTAGGTGGTAAATCACTTGTGGACTCATCAGACTATCGAGTGATATGCTTGTAGGGGTCTGATGTGGCGTATACCCACTTGGTGTTACGCATTCGACGTTATCGATTAGTGTGCTTGTGTAGCAAAATAGGTGTAAATCACTTGGAATCCTATATTAAGTTCACACCTAAGTCGTTGATTGGTATGCTTGTGTAACCATGTAAACGTTATGCACTTAGGGTCCCATATTAAATTCCAATGTGCACACATATGTGTGTCGATTGATGTGCTTGTGTAGTCATGTAGGCGTAAAACACTTAGGTTACTCATCGTATGTGTGCTTGTGTAGCCATATATGCGTAAATCACTTGGGTTTCTAGATTAAGTTCTGATGTGCACGCACTTGATTCATCAAAAGCGATGTACTTGTATAGTCTCTTGACGTTATACCCTTGGGATGTCCGATTAAGTTCTAACAAACTCACCAATAGTGTGCTTTTGTAGCCTAGGTAGGAAGATATATACCCTCTTCTTAAGTCTCTCGTACATGAATACATGTATATATACTTGGTCGTAATAACTCCTTTATGCGATTTGATAATTTAAATTGGATGGTCAAAAGACTTCTAATTATAGTGCTATCTGATATTATATTCTCCCTAACTTAATAGTGAGAAAATCCAAGAACAACGGTGGATCCGCAATTGATTCATCTACTAACATACATTTACTAATTCATTGACCTTTCTACCAAAAATACCCTTCCCTTCCAAAAATTTAACAAACACAATTGCCTTTTTTAGTAATTAACAAATACTTTCTCCTACTTACCTTACTTCCCTCAATCTCTTGCCAAATGTTTACCTCTCATTGGCCATCATATTTTTATAATTTTTCCATCTACACTTTTCCCTCTACCTTTACTCATGTCATACACTCTACCTTTTCCTGTGTCATTCACTAACTCAACACAGCATTCCTGCTTCCTTCACTGACCTCTCAACCGCTCACTTCCGAAGCTCGCTTGCTCTGCTTCATATCACCTTCTTCCTCCACTTCATATCAGCTTCTTCCTCTTGCAACCAGGTATATTTCTCATCGCCATATCCTTCTTCCTCTTGCAACTGTGTTGTGTTTTTCGTTCCTACTTTATTTGCCTTTGCTGTTCGTGTTTTACTGCTGTTGCTAACCGTCTTTCAACCATAAAAAGTTTAACTTGATGCTTCTTGGTTTTGCTGTTCGTGTTTTGCTGCTGTTGCTAACCGATTTCATCCATAAAAAGTTTAACTTGATGCTTCTTAGTTTCGCTGTTCGTGTTTTGCTGCTGTTGCTAACCGATTTCATCCATAAAAAGTTTAACTTCATGCTTCTTGGTTTTGCTCTTGGTGTTTTGCTGCTGTTGCTAACCGATTTCTGTTGTTGGTGTATTTCTGTTCCTGTGTTTATGTTGTTGTCTTCTTGCTTCTTTGTCTTCTTGCGATGTTGGATTTGATTCTGTTGTTGCTCTGTTTCTGTTGCTGTCTTGCTCATTTATGTTGGATTTGACAGATATGTCAAGGGCTCCCATTCTGATCAAGGACCTGGTGAAAGGAAACCAGGTGTGGAAGATGGAAATCAGGGTTGTTGACCTATGGATTGTTAAGGAGAAGGCAGGACAACAACATCTTGAAATGGTCATTCAGGACGCACAGGTATTGAAATACAATTAGAACTAAAATTTGCACATGTGTTGACCATCTATAATTTGCACATGTATTGACCTATGGCCCTTTTTCATTTCATTCTTAGGGCGATGAAATTCACGTAACTACTTGGAGCCGTGACCTGAACGATTGGAGTAGCCAACTCACAGAACACGACACTTATATTTTGTACAATGGTGAGCCTGTTGTAAATGATGGGCTTTATAGAGTTTGTTCTAACCAACTGAAGCTTATCTTCAATGGAGGGACTACAGTGACAAAGAAGGATATTCCAGAAATACCGCCTCACGCATTCAACTGGCATCCCATCGAAAACTTTCTTGCTGGAAAATTCAAGCCGTATTTGTTGTACGGTAAGTGTTGCTATTATTCTGTCTGTTATTTAAACATTATTTTGTTTGCTTGAATTCATTTAAAATAGTTTTTCTGTTGTAGATGTCATTGGCATTTGGGCGGTAACGGCAAGAAGTCTTATGCTAACATCACTTTACGTGATGTAGAAGGAAATGCCATCGAAGTCGCATTGTGGGATGACTTTGCAAAACAGTTGCTGAGCTACACTACACCTAATAAGGGAATTGGCCCTACTGTTATCATTTTGACTCATGCTTGGTGTAAGCCCAATGGAGGTAGGGCATAGTGTATTTGACCTCATTTTCAAATTAGATTATTTACTGATTTTCTCATGTGTACACAAACCTGCAGTTACTGGTTTGCCGAGTCTTTCTAATGCTTGGAACGGATCGAGACTTCACATTAACCTGGAACACCCCCAAGTTCACGCATTCAAATCCGTGTTTTACGTATCCAAGATCAACTTCGTCATTAGTTTCCTTTATTTAATATGTCTCATTCCCTAACGCTATTCCCCAATACAGTTTTGGTACGACAAACTTGCCAAACAAAAATGCTCTTTCTCAGCCACTAACTTTTGATTCATCTGTTCAATCGAATAACCAAAGCTGGACTAGCCCGCAAGAAGTCAGGTGTATTCGAGACATATATGAAGGAGGCAAGGTATCTACATTGTTTGTAACATATTTCACAACATATGTCGTTATGAGTCATTTAATGATTGATAAACATAATAAAATGTTCACGATTAGGATTCTTATGCTACAACTATTGGCACGACCAAATGCTTCAAGGCTTCAAGGTTCGGGTGGTTTTTTGAGTCTTTCCCAGGCTGCAAGGCCTTTAACAAGTCAACAGGCGATACTTTTGAGTGTCAATGCGGATTTAGAGATGTTGAACCTATCACAAAGTAAGCATTCGCTATTAATAATTTGTATTTTGTTGGTTTCATCTTTAACATCAACTGCTATAATGTCTTTGTTATTATTTTGTTGTAGATTCAAAATTGAAATTGAAGTTGAATATGAGGACCAAAAGGGTACTTTCGTTTTTTGGGATAAGGATTGTATTCCATATACCAAAATGTCGGCTAGGGAAATACGACAAGTGATGAAGGCTGTGAGTACCTTATATCATAATAGCATATGAATTTGAGTTCACTGTTCTACATTTTTTTTTACTCTGTCTGTTCAACAATTTGTTTATTATATAGGTTGGCGAGGACAATCCTAAAATTTGGCCTGCTCACCTCGACGTATTGTTGAATAGAGACATGGCTTTCCGTATCAAATACCAGTCCAACTTCCAACAATACTCAATTGTTGCCATACTTAATGAGGAGAATGTTTATAACAAGTTAAAAAACTACTTAACCTCAAGTGCTCTACTAATGGCAGTCACCCCGTCTGAACCTGCAGTTGATCCTATCGAACCTATCGTATGCCCAGTGACTTTCTATCTTTTTTATAAGTACTTTAAATCAAATTGCATCTTATACACTAATGTCATTCTTTTATATGCATAACTTAACAGACACTTTCTGCTGAACAATCAATTTCTGCTCAACCATCAATTGCTACTAACCATCCATTGAGTCCTTCTGCAAGCTCAGGTCATACACCTGCCAAGAGGGTTGTTGTTCCAACATCACTTAATAAAGTTATGCAAGCTGAAGAACTCACTCCTAAACAATCTGCCACTAGGGGAAAGCCAATAAAAAAGGTGAAGCGTGTCAAGGAAGAGTGAATTGCTGGTCCTCATTTCCAGTGTAGCAAATCCAGTACCCTTATGTCTTTTGTTCAACAAATCCATACACCCTATTTTTGTAAGATTTTAAATCATATTTCATGTGTAATGACTATGTTGGGTGTATGGATTGTCATGCATTTTATTCTACTTAAAATCTACTAAATTACTTAGTGCTTTTTTTCCTTGAATATTGTTATGGATTCGTTCGACTATTGTCGACTTTTGTTCAGCAGTTTTAGAAATGGATTATGTGGTGACAAATATGCAGTGTATTAATGCAAATGAGGAATTCAAACCTTAATATTTATGGTTTTTTGTTATGAATGTAAACAAGATTTATATATCTCATATAAGAATACCAAGCATTTGTTTTCTTACTGTAACTAAACAAAAATGCAGCCTGTTTAAATTAATATTTATGTTTAAATTACTTTATGTACAGGCTAAAATATTTGAACTCTCAGACAATACATGGCTGCAAGTTTTAAGTATGCCTCAAAATTATTGATTTCCATTTATTAAATTGCAAAAGACTCTTTTTTTCCATCCTGCTGTTACTACCCTGCTTCCATTTTTCAGTTGATTAGCATTCCTATATATAAGCAACAAAACTCATAATTTCTGACTAAAATTGACCACACTAATAAGTCCTATTTCATGCTCTGCACTTCACATTACCAGACTGGTTTCATAGCTGCTGCCTACTATTATTTTTTACCATGTAATGCTGTTATCTTTTGGATTTTAACAGGTTTGACTACTATATAATGTTGGGAAGATAAACAGACCTGCAGTGGGGTCTTCTATTGACAGAAGGAAGCTTGGAAATTGTATGTATCACACTCAACATCTTTTCAACCTTAAATGCAAAGGTATGTCTTATTATTTGTGCATTTCTTTTTAAGCTTGAAATGACATGCACTTTTATTTTCCTTTTACAAGTACAGAATGCAGAACAGTATATGTAATCCTTGTATACCCGGCTAATGTACTAGGTGCAGTAGGTCGTAGTACCATTGACAGGCTTAAAATATTATTTACAGAAAGCAAAATCTGCAATATCCTTAGTTTTAAGAAACTACATGGTTCTAACCCAACCTAATTTGAAAACTCCTACATGACTACATATATCTAACTCATATAATAATTTATGGAACTAATTTTTTGCAAGTTGATCCTCAAGTTATCCAATAATTAATTTAAAACCTAAATAAAAATTCCACTAACTGTTCCAGTAACTACACTGCTCCAGTAACTACACTGTTGCAGTAAATTTCCTCAATGCCAAAAATTTCTCTCTCACTATACTGTTCCAGTAACTACAGCAATTTCTGGTTGATTACAATCCTCCTCACCATTTTCTGAGATTCGTTGGAAGAATTACATTGCTTCTGTGATACATATCATCCTTGCAACCAGTTCTTTCTTCTACAAATAGTCTATCTATTGTATCTAACTAAAAACATGCTGCAACTAGGTGAAAGAGTTTTACAATTTATGTATCTATTATTCTTAGCATGTTAACTGTTCTATTAACAATTCTCTAAGATTGGATAGGTATTCTGTTAACTGTTCTATTAGCTGTTCTTATTCTGTAACAATGTAAAAAATGTTATAGAAGTATTTTAGACACTAACCTGGTCATAAAACTTCGTCCTCAAACAAAGTTGGATTCTGATTTTACCAATCTTCATGGCTTCGACCTTATGAGTTCCTCTGTTGGGTTAATAGTTTTTCTCCACATAACTATTGCACTGATGTCCTCATATAAATACCACTAAGCTTGCAAGCTATCTACCCATTAATGTAGTTGCACCTATATAAAAACAATCATAAATGTTATGTTCCAATTGGTAAGTAGCTGCAATAAATTTTGAAGAGACGTACCAATGTGCATTTATGTTGTTATTATAATCTGTTTACTTACTACCTGCAATTATTTTGTTTACTTATAATTCGTACCAATTTTGTTTACTTATATGAGGTACCAATGTGCATTTTTGTTATTATAATCTGTTTACTTACTAACTGCAATAATTTTGGTTACTTATAATTTGTTATACTAAATTCATTTATATAGTCAGTATTCTCTTATAAATGGCAATGTTATTATAAATTGTTTACTTAGTAGTTGCTATAATGTTGTGTATAATCATATATATCCACATTTGTGCGTCTATATTAATCCCAACTATTGCTTCTAGAATGGACCAGGCTGACCCCAACGGATCGAGCAAACGAGAAAGAGAAAAACGATCTCTTATTCTAAAGGAAAATCGTTCTAAGCGTCAAAGACAACGTCCTAAGCTTGGAAGATTTTATAATTCAAATGTTGTGCCTCCAAACTCCTACAAATTAAGACAACCATTGTCCGAACTTACCCCATTAATTCAAAATCAACATTTCGAGGCCTGCTTAGGAGATCATATTGCTGTTTTAAGCCCACTGTTACAGGGATCTGAACCTAGCCTATCAAAACATGGTTTTAGGCCAAGTATAAAATCTTCCAATATACAAGCCGTTGGGAAAAATTTGTTGTCCAGTTTTTCGACGGATTCTAAGAACTTGACGGCTAAATATGGCCAAACTTATGAAATGGGAGTTGCACAACAATTCAATCATTTCCCACTCAATAACAATTTTGAAGTTGGAAGTACTTCTCATAATCCAATGTAAGTTTCATATTTATGTATTAATATTTTAATGAAACATCCCGTTTCGACATATAAATGAAATACAGAGGGGGCTCTAATTTATCTCAATTGAATTGTCAGGTCAAGGAATTGTAACAAAACATTTGGAAAGTCATCTGTTCATGAGGCGATCCAAACACAAACTGTCAATGTCAATATCAGGTATACTTTTCCTTTCATTCGGTATATTTCGTAGTCAAAATCATAGATCAGACCCTTTATTGGTATTCAACTTAGTCAAAGATTAGGATTAAGCATCAATTATAAATAACAATTAATAACGCAGCATAATAATTGTGTTTTACTTGCGTACTATTCAACTTGCTTCGTATATAAAAATTGGTTAGCAGTACATTCATGGTTAGTACAATTTATTCATTGTTACCATTACTTGCATGGTTAGCACCATTTTATGTACTTATCAATGTTTCTTAATAATTGTCATTTCATGGTCATCACACTATATAATAACTGCAGCAAGAAATCATTGTCAATTTACGCTGGTGTTGTAAATTGTTTTACATTGCTGCTTCTGCAAATTAAACGTTTTAAATCCAGTTGAAAATTCACTTTAAAATCATTACATTATAACTTAGCATGTGACCTCTATGCTTCAATTCGGTATATTTCGTAGTCATCATACTACATCTGTCAGTGCTATGATTTGTTACGGTTTATATGCTCTATTATTGTACAAAGTCGCGATTTAAAATTCATCCCATTGCAAAAAACAGTTTCAAGATTTTCATACTGCATCTGTCACTGCTATTGATGTTTATTTTCTGCAATGTGATTATAACAGCGACACACCCATTCCGAGACCAGGTCGTGGCAGGCCAAAGAAAGCATTAGGTGTACCAGATCTCGCCATGAATTTGAATCATCCTTTCCGTATACAATCCATGAATATACCAACAAGCAGTGCTAACACAAGGAATAACACAACCTCACAAAAAAGGTACAAATCAAACAGATTTCATGCTTTATTATGAATAGCATATCCTTATTTCTGTTTTCTAACAGATTTCATGTTTTATAACAAACAGATTTCATGTTTTATAACAAATAGATTACAAATCAAACAGATTTCATGTTTTATAACAAACTTACATGTTTTTTATTTGTTTTAATTCTGTTAGCAGTTCAGATTTGCTCAATGCAAATCATACAAATGCCGACAGATTTAGTCATGATTCCCCTGTGACTAAACCAGTTCCTACCTCCACGCATATACCCGTTACGCATACGGACACTACATGTCCAATTTTTACACCCACGGTCAATTTGGATTTATGACCGACTCGGATAATGATAGCGAATATGATCCTTTTGCGAGTGAGTCGTTTCCATATTTTATTATTCAAAAATTGGTTTGTTGGGTACTATTTTTTATGTTCAATTGTATTTTTACTCTTACTATCTATTTCGTTAATGTAACGTTTACTTTCATTCATAACATATCTATCCGATGAGGATTACTGTTCCGATCCAGAAGAGAACGATGCACCATTCATAATTCATGACAGCGAAAATGAAACTTCTGAAGGTACGCCATGAATACAACTCCATATCCTCTTAAACCATTTTATATATGTTTTAACAGCTTGTCTTATTATGTAGCATATTATGACATCGAGGATCCTCTGATCGAGTGTCGTTATTATAATACCATAATGTGGTACCAAGAGAGGATGAACAAAAGTACTCATTCTGCCAATCCTAAGTTTATGTTGTGTTGTGGGAATGGCAAAGTTCAAATCCCCCTATTAAAACAACCTCCTGCTATTCTTGGAAAATTATTGTTTGATCAAGACAACGTAGCTAGCAAAAGGTTTCAACAACATATCCGTGTTTACAACATGATGTTTGCATTCATATCACCTGGTGCAAAGTTAGACAATCGCTTTAACAACGGATGTGGACCACCAACCATACGTATACAAGGTCAAACATGCCATCGAATCGGAAGTTTGTTACCTGCACAAGGACAACCACCAAGGTTTTCTCAGTTATATATTTCTGATACGGAAAACGAAGTCCAGAATCGAATGCAGGTTGTGAGGTATTTTCCAAATTCTCTATTTTTCATACATTATGGTTCTTATGTACAATACTTAACATCCCTACTGTGTTCCCTTTTTAAAATTAATACTTTTATCACCATTTTGTTTTTAGGAATGCTAAGGGCATTGATCCTTTGGTGGTGGAACAACTTTCTGATATGTTGTATGCCCACAATACTCATGCTAAGAGCTTTAAAATGGTAAAATAGTGGATGAACGAAGCTGATACTCAAGATCTTAAGTTAAGACTCATTTCAGATAGGTCCACCGATGGTAGGATATATAATCAACCTACGGTTTTGGAAGTTGCTTCCCTAGTAGTTGGTGATATTGACACCGCAGATGTGAGGGATATCTTAATGCAAAAACAAGGAGGACAACTTAAGAGAATCAATGAGCTCCATGCAAGCTACATGGCATACCAATATCCATTGATCTTTCCGTATGGTGAAGACGGTTACAGACCTAATATAGCTCATAGAGACTCCCCCATCATCCAAAATAGCTCGCGAAACCGTCTAACAATTAGAGAGTGGCTTTCATTTCCCATTCAAACCAGGTCGACCGAAGCTAAAACTTTGTTAGCTTCGCGTAGGTTGTTCCAACAATTTCTTGTCGATGGTTACATAATGTTAGAGTCAGAAAAGTTAGATTGGATTCGCAACAACCAACCTAAACTAAGGGTGTCCAAGTAGAATTCTTTAAATGAAGAGGGTGACCAAAGTCAACATCTAGGTTCTAGCACAGGTAAGAGAGTTGTTCTACCTTCTTCCTTTGTTGGTGGTCGGCGGTTTATGGATCAATTGTACTATGATGGAATGGTGATTTGTAGTAAAATTGGATTTCCTGATTTGTTCATAACATTTACTTGCAACCCCAATTGGCCTGAGATTCAAAGAGTACTTGGTCCACTTAATTTGAAACCACAAGATCGAGCGGACGTCATTTCAAGAATTTTCAAAATCAAGTTTGATCAATTGCTTTCTGATTTAACAAAGAAGGGTGTGCTCGTCAAAGTCCCCGCATGCGAGTTTGTTCTTACATGTTTGTTAATATTCAGTCTTATAATTATATTATGTACATTTTTGAGTTATTTTTTGCTATTTTCATTTAGATATGTACACCATTGAGTTTCAAAAGAGAGGTTTTCCACATGCACATATATTACTATTCTTGCATCCTTCCAACAAATATCCAAGACCAGAAGACATTGACAAGATCATTAGAGCTGAAATTTCTGATCCTCATCAACATCCTAGGTTGTACAATTTGGTTAAGTCTCAAATGATTCATGGTTCTTGTGGTTTGGTAAATCCTAAATCACCTTACATGAAAGACACAAAATGCTCCAAATATTATCCAAAGAAATTCCAAACTACAACAATTGTGGACCAAGATGGCTATCTAGTTTATAGAAGGAGAAATAATGGCCTACCTATTGAGAAAAACGACGTGGTCTTTCATAGTGGGCATGTTGTTCCTCATAACCCAAGTTTATTATTAAAGTACGAAGCACACATCAACATGGAATGGTGCAATCAAAGTACTTCTATCAAATACCTGTTCAAGTACATTAACAAAGGGTCTGATCAAATTTCTGCTGTGATTCAAGGCCATGAGAATAGTACACGACCAAAGAAAAGAAACCTAGATGAAATCAAGCAATATTTGGATTGTCGTTACATTTCACCAGATGAGGCATGTTGGAGGATATTTGCATATTCCATTCATGGAAGAAAGCCAGCTGTAGAGAGAATGTTTTTTCACTTGGAAAGAGAGAACGCAGTTTACTACAGAGACTATGAGCAAGTTGGTGATGTTTTACTCAAACCAAGTGTTACTAAATCAATGTTTATAGCCTGGTTTGAGGCAAATAACACTTATGAAGAAGCAAGACATCTAACTTATGGCGACTTTGTTTCCAAGTTTGTTTATCATAAACGAAGTCGTAGTTGGAAGCCAAGGAAAAGAGGGTATACAATTGGTCGTCTATGTTGGGTTCCTCAATGCTCAGGTGAATTATTTTATTTGAGGATGATGCTAATGGTCAAAAAGGGCCCCCTTTGTTATAAAGACATAAGAAATGTTGATGGTGTACAACATAAGACATTTAGGAAAGCATGTTTTGCTATGGGTTTTCTTCAAGATGATAGAGAATTTATTGAGGCAAACATGAATCAACCATCACATGTATGGAGAAAAACATGGAAGTATTTGTCTGATGGTATACTTTATGAACAAAGGATGTTGGCAAGAAACCAAGGTAACAATAGTTTTTATTAAATTTTTTATTATTGTTTTTGTATTATAATACATTTTGAAATAACACAAATGGTTTGTAAATATTTATTAGATTTGACGTTACATGAGGAGGAGTTGAAACAGTTGACTTTGGTTTCTATTGAAACACTTCTACAAAATAACAACAAAAGTTTGCATGACTACAAGCCAATGCCGTATCCAAAAAATTATGTTGTTTCCTTTCTAGGAAATAGGCTAATTTATGATGAGCGTTAATATGATTCGGTTGCTCAACAACAAATTTTTCTTGGGTTATACTCCTCTCTTACAGGTAAATACATTGTTGTTTATTTTTTTTTATGCAATTTCACTTTTATTAATAAAATTAACATGATATTTATAAAATGTAAATTCAACATATATATTATGCTATTATAACTGTTTTTGTTTTGTTTTCTATTTTATGGAATGTAGACGAACAACGATCCATTTTTGAAGAAATCATGGATGCTGTAGATAAGCAGAAAGGCGGGGTGTTTTTTTTTATATGGATACGGTGGGATTGGGAAGACTTTTATGTGGAACACTTTATCAGCAGCCCTTAGGTCTAGGAAAAAAATTGTCTTGCCGGTGGCTTCCAGTGGGATTGCAAGTTTGTTATTACCTGGTGGGAGAACAGCTCACTCTAGATTTAAGATTCCAGTTCCTACTTTAGATACATCTATTTGCAATATAAATAAAAAGGATGATGTTGCTGAGCTACTAAAGATGACCAGTCTTATCATTTGGGATGAGGCTTCTATGGCCTACAGGTTTTTCATTGAGGCACTTGACAAATCATTAAAAGATATTATGAGTGATTCAACTAATGGTGTAGACAAGATATTTGGAGGTAAAGTTGTTGTTTTTGGTGGTGACTTCAGGAAAATTCTCCCTGTGGTACCAAGAGGTACTAGGTCTGATATTATCCATGCAACTATCAATGCCTCATATATTTGGGATCATTGTAAAGTCCTAAAGCTTACAAAGAACATGCGTTTGCAAAATGGTGAACCTACATCAACAACTGAAGACATTAGGGCATTTTCTGAGTGGATCTTAAAAATTGGAGATGGCACCATGTGTGAACCGAATGATGGTTATGCTGATATTTCTATTCCTGATGAGTTTTTAATTGCGAATTTTGATGATCCTATTAAAGCAATAGTAGAGGATACATACCCTAATTTGAATCATGAATATCTTGACGCCTCTTATCTTCAAAGTCGTGCAATTTTAGCTTCTACAATTGAAGTCGTTGATGATATCAACCAATACATCACAAATATTCTTCCAGGTATTGATCATAAACTTTAACTTATTCAATTATCATAATATTTTAAAGTAAACATGTTGGTATGATATGTATAGTAATTGTTTCATCTTGCTCTTATATACATGTTTGGTGATTAAATAAATTCTATTATATTTGTAGGAGAGGTTAAAGAATACTTTAGCAGTGATTCCATAAACAAATCTAATGCTACAAACGTTGATGCATATGAGCATGTTACGACTGAGTTTCTAAATGTCTCAAAACTTCTGGATTTCCAAATCATTCTATCAAGTTGAAAGTGGGTGCTACTATCATGCTATTGCGTAACCTGGACCAATGATTGTGCAATGGAACCCGACTCACCGTTACCAGGCTTGCCAATCATGTCATTGAAGCCAAAATTATTTCTGAGAAGAATATAGGTAACATCATATATATTCCAAGAATGTCTCTATCACCTTCGCAATCACCATGGCCATTTAAGTTGGTTAGACGCCAATTTCAAATAATAGTTTCGTTTGCTATGACAATTAACAAATCACAAGGCCAATCACTAGACCATGTCGGGTTATATTTACCAAGAGAAGTCTTTAGCCATGGTCAATTGTATGTCGCTATCTCAAGGGTTAAATCTAAAAAGGGTCTTAGGATTCTTATTCATGACAAAGAAAAAGAGGTCATGGTTACTACCACTAATGTTGTATTCAAAGAAGTCTTCCAAAATATTTAATAGGTTAGACTTTTATATTTGAATGGTTCTATTTTGATGAAACTTAACCTTGCATTTCTTTCTTAATCATCCTACTTACATGGTTTATTTAATTTTCAGGTGCTCCCACGGAATTCATGATTTTAGAGGTTGGTTAGAATAGTTTTCAATGTGGTGAATGTTTCTACCGCTGTTTGAATTGTATTTGTTATTTTGCATCTACCAATTACAAAGGCCTAAACAATTATTGACTTGACTCTGTAATGTCACATTATGGTTTTTTACCATTATTTACATTGTTTGATATTTATTTATTATTTTTCATCTAACCTATAGAAAGTGCCAAAACATTTATGTAGTTTACTCTGTAATATCACATTATACTTTTTACTATTGTTAGTCTTAATTAATTGACATTTCCATAACATTTATTTTATTTTCATTTCGTAAATTTAATTTATTTATTTTATACCATATACAACATCATCATTTTAATCTATATACTTATTTCTTATAATTAATTTACTCAATACATACCTATAAAATGAAAAGGATCCATAATATGTTTGACACGATATAAATTGTTATGTTTTTTTTTAATTCAGTTATTCAATTAACTTATCTGAGAAGTATGCTAAAATTAAATTGTCTAATAGAAATAGCAGGAATTCTCCCTAGTCTCAAATTGGATGACGTGACACAAGCTTGCAGTCACTCTACTGACTCTAGAATGAAAGAAATATAATTTAGAGACAATCTACATTCTTAAGTTTAAAGGAAATTAAGACTAATCATATCTTTCTAATTTTAATTAATTTGTGTAAAACACATCTCAGTAATAATGTACTTGCAGCATATAAAGAACCAATTTAATGTTGTGAGTTGTCACATATTTTTCTACTTAGGTTTAGGGATTCAATTCCAGTGATCGCTCACCTGCCAGTAGTGGAAAACATCGCTTACCATTTATTGACTGGAAAATATTAATGGAGAGCACATGCATTGCTGCATATTTAAAAAAAAAACATTAACTGTCATTAATGCAGATTTGCAGAACTTCAAAATATGGAATTTTATTTTGCAACATGTACTATGAAACTAGAATCACATCCAAAATGCTCAAACACTGCATGTTCAAACGTGTCCTAATCAAAGGTACGCACCAAACTTAACTATGAAATCAATACTATGATTGTTTTCTTAGAAATTGTGGGTTATTTTATATTGATAGATATAAAATTAATTGTAAATTAAATAAATTGAAATTAGAAATATTTTAAGTATTTTTAAATATATTAGAGTCAATACGTTCACTTATTTTGAATTTGCATAAGATTGATGAAAATTCGAATATAAGGAAGATGAAATTTAAAGGTTATAGTAAAGATGATAAATTTTTATTATGTGATAATTTAAATCCAAAATTATGAATTTATTGGTCAAGTAGTTGTGTTTCACAAAGTTGCGACCCTTAATGAAACACACATTTTCAACAATATTTTTTTGTTGATAGTTGCAACTTTTTAATTTCTATTTTTAATAATCAAAATTTAAAATTTTATTACCAAACTAACCAACATTCACTGATAATTCTCCATCTAATTATATTTCCAAAAAAATGAATTAAAGAGGATGCGTCATTTGAATTGACGCCTCCTATATTTTTTTTCTATTTTTTTTATATAGGAGGCGCCAATTCAAGTGGTATCTTCTCTTTAATTCATTTTTTTGGAAATCTAGTTTAGAATGGAAATTATTAGGGAATGCTGGTTAATTTTGTAATAAAAGTTCAAAACTTGGTTATTTAAAAAAAAAAATCCAACTTTTTGCATATTACAATATTTCAAAAGCATTGCCTATATCTGACTATATTGTGCAACACTTTGCGAAGTGTTGTCTATTTCCAAATTTAATCTATTTTTAAATTTAATAAATAAATTGTCTACTGTTACACTTCATAAATTATGCCTACTACAACACTTCGCAAGCACTGCCTATTTTTAAATTTAAAAAACAAACTTCACTTGTATATTTTTTTGTCATTTTTTAGCACACTCATGGTCATTAATTATTGTTATTCATTATAACAATCCCCCATTTGTTTTAAAATTGATAAGACCAATTTCAAAAAAATAAAATAAAGAGTGTTAATACAATTAAGTATCTTTCAATTTTAACTTAAACTTAATAAAGATACCACAATCTAATCGAAATTTTAGGTAGCAAAGCTTTGAACCTGTTATCCCTTATGATTATACTAGTGTTACCTAATACAAACTCTTTTATGTTTCTTCTCCTTGCACTATTTATGTCCATGTACTTCTTTAATTTCATGAATTTATAGTGAGAGAAACTCCAATTCTCATTGAGACGACACTCTCTCGAAATTCACATAGGTGAAGTTCATATAATATCTATTTTTTGATATGCATATTCTTGACATTGAATTTTATTAAGAGTTTGAAAAACTCAACCCTCAATATGCAATAGTGAACATTATCACATAATGTTGCACTAACATCCAAATTAACGACTTATTGTAACCCTTTGAATCATAAGGTTAATGTTTTTAATGTTAGATTGGATTGTCGTCGTTGTTGGAACTCTTACTCAAGGAGTTTCATTCCCACACATTTTGAGATATTCTTTACTAAATCTTTGTCTAGTGATTATGTAAATGGATGAACTACATTATAGTTTGAACTTTTATATATATATATATATATATATATATATCAATGCATCAATACAGAAACATTTTCTTTAGCTAATGGATTTTGCAACAAAAGTTCCGTCAACCATTCAACTTCTCAATCAGTGGAAGCAAGATCCAAGAGCTATAATTCTATGGTCGAGAGAGTGATACACGTTTTTTTCTTGCTCTTCCGATGAATTTCACCCTCTACTAGTGTAAATATTCACCCATTTATATATTTATGATTTGTGACACTCGATATCCAACTCGTATTAGTATATCGTTCTAATATGGCATGAAAGATACTATAATGGAGGCCAAAATTGTTGTTTTTAAAAAGATAACAATAATTATTTGAGTTAGACTTCCAATTATCACTAATTGTATTGTTAGTAAATCTACTCATTTTACTAACTACAAATGCTATGTCAGATTCGCTGCATTGCATCAAATGTATTAGACAATCAATTACACTTTCATATTTGAATAGAGCCACAACTATTCCATTATTCTTTTAAAGTTTGACACTAGGTTCAAATGTAGTACTCACTTCCTTAAAATGTAAGTTTTTAAATTTATCAAGTACTTTGTCAACATAGTGTGTTGACTAAGTTCATAACACCCACTGTTTCGCTTTAATTTTATCCCTAAAAGAAGTGTCAACTAGTCCAAGATATTTCATCTTGAATGTGGAAGTTAGAAACATATTTGTATCTGTTTCCACTCATCTCGATGCTAATGATGAACATGTAATAAACAGATAGAGAAAGGAACATCACAATGTTCTCACACAACTTTGTTTGCAAATACTTTATTGTACCCCAAAACTTCCCCTCTTGATTTTAAGCCTAATTGGCTTATTGCTTCACATTCATATGCATCTATCAATTAGGTCATTTGTTTCCTAATCATGCATATCGTTGGCTTCTAAGGCATATGATCATAGCTTTCTTATCCAAATGGAATAATTTTTCACTCAAGATTGGAAATGATTGATTCATCATCATTTCTCAAGGAACAAGGATCCTAATCTTCTTCAAGATGGCTCAAGTGTTAGGGTTTCATTATTGGTTCATCAGAATATTGAGTTGACATAGGGTATTGATCCTATTCAACACCTCAAGTCATTATTGAGTAGAACTATGGTGTTCAAACATCTTAAGTCCTCAAATTCTCAAGTTCTTTCTTCATCAAGGCATTGTATTTAAAGACTAGGGTTTTGGCATTCATCGGGTGAAATTGTGTTGGGGTTTCTATTTTGGGCTTCAAGACTTATCATTTTCAAATGTTCATCGATATCATTTCTTCATGGTCATCTAATTGCTTCAAGTTATTCAACATTACATATTGAAATTTATGTTTCCATTTGATTAGAAGTTAATGGATTCAATTGAAGAAATTCACCAATTTGCCTAAAACGAAAACTTCAACTTTTGAGATTTTTGGTCAACCATGGTTTTATCAAGTCAATTTTCCAGAAAATATGGAAGATGGGTGGATTTGATCAAAATAATTTATGAAAATCAAGAAAGCTTTGAAAATTGGTCATTTTGAAAAAGTTGAAATTGTTTAGGTGTCAAAAATCATGTTCATGGTGGTGATTTTTCAAGTTTGTAACTTCCTCATCAAGCATCCATTTTAAGAAGAAAAAAGGGCTGAAAAATCAAGATCCCGTGGAATAATACATCATGGTGAATAGTTTGGGTTCAAAACCATTCCACAATTGATTCAAGGATCGTGCCAAAGAGGTGTCAAAGTTATAGAAATTTACTAACACTTAAGAAATTTTTCTAAATGTCAAGAAGCATCAACTTTTGTTTTTGGTGGCCATATTTATTTATGATGCAATATGATTCCATTCAAATGATCAACATCATAGTTTAAGTTCATGATCCCATCTTTTCGTTGATACGAAGAGCGAGAATTTTTGTTGCTTGAACAAGAAGTTACATTTGAGCAAAGTATTGATGTTGAGGCTATTTGGTTTGGAAGATTGTTGGTCAACAATTAATTCAAAACCTCATTCCATGAATCTATACAATGTATCAATCCATTCCTTGCACCAAACATGCATTATCTCTGCACACTACAAGCCAAGCATGGTTTTTCAAACTTTGCCAAAAGTGGTGCAACCATGAGCATGTCATTTAAGGCATTTTTCCAAATATGCCAAAAATGCACTTCATACCCAAACTTGATCAAGACTTCTCCATGAAGTTTGATCTGAAAACACTTAACCTAAACTTCAAATATGAATCATTCAACCCTAGAGTTAAAAGCTTAAAGTGTCCATTGGAGCCAAAACCAAACCTTGGTCATGGCGTACAATTTTGCCACTTTTGTTTGAATCAAGCCAATAAGTTTGCTTCAAGGTATAAACCCATTCCAATCGATTCACAACTTTCTAATTAGGGGGATAGGGTCCCTCATTTGCATTTATTTTGATTTTTTTTTGCAGGTTTTTGAATTTTTTCTCATCGGGGAAGATGACCGGAGCCACCACCCAGGGTGGCTTGACCGACGTTGAAAATAACATGGCAGAAGGGAGGCGAGTGATTTGTCCATTTGAATCTCCGGGGTCCACAACGCGCGCGTTTTGTTTTGATATGATTTTATGAATTAAATATTGCATATATATTTATTAATGGAACTAAATACCCGGATGTATCACCACTCTAGTGGTTCAACATGTGCGTGTTGTTCATTCCTCTCTCTTGGCACGAGTTCGATCCCTGCCTCTTGGCAAAAAAAATTTCATATTTTTCTGGATTTTGCAGGTTTACACACATATACATTCAGGAGCAAGCATATAACACCACAGACAAGTGGCACAATGGTATAATTTTGAACCTGAGACCTTAAGGTCACGAGTTCAACACTCTCCATCCCCAACCTAATTTTTTAACCCTTGTTTTCTTCATATTTTTCTTATTTATTTTCTATTTCAATTTCTTCTCCCAAATTATTTTTAATACTTTTAAAAACCCTAAAAATATTTTCTTTTCATATTTGGGTTAGTAAAATGTTTATTTAATTTTTGATATAAAAATATTTTGTTTCAATTAGGTTTAAAAATTATTTTCATAATTAACCTTTAATTAACTTTTAATTAGTTTTTCCTATTTTAAAATAAATTCCAAAAAATACCAAAAAAATACTTTCTTCTAATACTTAGGGTTTAGAATATTTTCACATTTGTTAAAATATTTTTCTATTTATTTACTTATGTTTTTTTATTTATTTAAATTCTAGAAATCGATGTATAGGTCGCACGGTTATTTTTGTAATAGCGTAGGTTTACTTTCCTCGCACTTTTTTACTTATTATGTAACTGCTCATGGGGTGTAATAGTCTAGGTTTAATTTTCGCTTTTACTTTTCTGCATCTTATTATGTATCTTCCCCAAAGCTATGTAATAACGTAGGAACTTTTATTTTCCGCACCTTTATTTTATGTATATATTAACTGCTAGATGTATGATAATGGGATTGTATGGCAAGACTAAAACCAATATAGATAACCCTAATTCAAGATAAAATATTTGAATTAATTCACTATTTCACACTTGCACCCTTAGGGTATCCTCTCTTGTTGCCTTTGGATAAACATGGTCATGTCCCTCGAACATAGGGATACCATTAGCAAAGTTTCCAGCAAATAAAATCATCATAGTCCCTTCGATATAAGAAACATAGTCCCTCGATGACCCTCGATGTTGCCTACGAATATATGATCTCGTCCCTCGATGTTGCATATGAAAAATGATGATAGTCCCTTTGAATTGCTAAGGTATGCTTATAATGCTGCCTTTAATGACCACACGAGGACCCTACGCCTGTCCCTTCACATCCAATGGATGGGGTTATCTACCAACTAATGGTATGGATAGCACTATCCTAAAGGAGAAGGAAAATAACAAGAACGACCTTTGAGTGGGTAGATTACTCTTAATTGCTTGCTCAAAACAAATACTTTTCACACCTCACATTTTCAAACAAATATTTTCAAACACTTCATATACATTCTTGAGGACTGATACAAGAATCATTACAAAGTTAAATTAAAATATTTTCAAACAAATCACACACACACGCACACAAAAGCAAGTTTTCAAAAGTGAGCTAAGCAATTAAGAGCCTGTAGATAACTACAGATGAAAAGGGTGCTAATACCTTCCCTTTTCAAAACCTACCCCCCGAACTCAGAATCGATAAAAGGTCTTTGTTGTTCTTTTCACCTTTCCTTATTGGATAAAAGAAAATTCAGTGGCTGCTCTTTCTAACCGCAACATTTGCGATAAAATGCAAAACCACCAAGTCAGTTTTCACAGTATTTTACAGAACTGGCGACTCTGTTGGGGAGAATACCTAAAGAAGGGTTATCTTAGGGTTCTTAGATCACTTTTACTTGTCTTACTTGTTTGATTTGTATGACTTACTTATAAAGGGTTTTGCTTGGGTATTATTACTTGTAAGGATCCTACACCTGGATCCAGGTTCCCTTAGGTAATTAGGAATAAATCATCGTGACTTTCCGACGTAGACTGACACGGTTAAAATGATGTCTATGGTTAGTGTGACACGTTGGATGTCTTGATATTCCTCAAGTTCAGTTGAGGAAACAATTGGCGTCTTCTTGGTGTCATCAACACTAACTAGATTTTTTGAACCCTAATTGACCCATCTTGGCCATTAAAAGGTAGTGAGATAGCCAAATTTGGTAGAGACTGAAGTTGGTTGATACTCGATGCTACGCTCATTGAGATTTGACTTTCGGGATGTTTTAGTCGGCCACTTGGGTGCCGTACTGAAATAAAGCCTACGAGAAAGATGCGTGATATGAGATTCCTAGAACCCGATTACTAGTGTAGGACAGGTTGAACCAACTTAACTTTAGTAAAGGGTACACACCTATAGACCTTATGCAAGCCTTTAAACCTAGGGCTATTGTGTGACTTGTTTGTGTTTTCTATTTTTCTAAGCATGAGATCATGACATCATACCATCATAACATTTTACTAACCATTTCAAGGACCTAGGGATTTATCTTTGCTCTTTGTTGTAGGGTTATGGCTTCCGCTCTTAGGAAACTATCTGAATCAACTTTGTGGGGATACCTTCCCAACTCAAGGAGTTAGTCTCAAAATTTCTAGACCGCACTCAATTCATCAAGAGACATGCTTATCTACTCAACTTGGTTACCTCCATTTTTGAAGAAGATATGATGAGCATTGTGTTCCAGTTCTTTGATCCGAAGCATCACTGATTTACCTTCCTAGATTATTAGTTGGTACCTACAATGGAAGATTTCTCTAAGATACTTGGGATATCCATTCTCGATCAGATACCTTTCACCGGTCTAGAAAAAGTTCCAAGGTTTGAAGACATTACGACAACTTTACACTTAAAGCGGTTAGACATTGAAGATAATTGGGAAACAAGAAGTGGAATTAAGGGTTTTCTTGCTACACTTTTGATAAATAAGGCTCGTGAAATCTTAAAGGCTATGAGTTTCCATGCTTTCGAAGATGCTCTGTATTTATTAATCTATGGCTTGGTGCTATTCCCGAATTTGGACCAATTCATAGATGTGAACGCCACTAAGATATTTCTCACTCATAATATTGTGCCTACTTTGCTCGGAGATATTCTGCACTCTCTTCACATTCGTACTATGAAGAGATAAGGGACTCTCATGTGTTGCATACCGTTATTATCCAGGTGGCTTATTTCGCACCTTCCCCGATTAGTAATGAAGAATGAACAAGGCCTGAGGTGGTCTCAAAGGTTGATGTCACTCTCTCATTCAGATATTTGTTGGTGTCTCTACCTTTAAGAAGACTTTACTTTCAATGAGCGTTTTGGGGAATTCCCTAATGTGCCACTTCTAGGCATAAGAGGAGGTATCACTTCAACCCTCGTCTAGCGTTACGTCAGTCTGGTTATGCTCGAAGAAATGGTCCACATGATATGCTTATCCAAGACGTCGTATTTGACTACGACAACAATCTCCAATGTTATCGTCGAAGATTTGTGTACGCTTAGGTCATGGTGAAGAATACTGATGCCAATACTTTGGGGCATAAAAACTCCATTCCTTGGGAACCTTACCTCAATTCGGTGCGAGCTCTTGCTTAAAGTCTTATGATGCCATTTACCGTTATCCTACTAGTGATTATGGAACCTGTTGTTGAAGGAGATAAGCCTTATACTATTCTCCATCTAGATATACCCACTGATTTTGAAGAATTGAAGAGATCCTAGATTCAACTTAAAGAAGAAAGGGACACATTTGAAGCTCAGTGCTACGCCAGCGAGAAAAAAGTGTTGGAACTGACAAAGCTACTCCACGAGGAACATAGTCTTAACATCTATGTCAACACAAAGAGGAAGTGTCCATGGGAGACCTAAGCATTATGAGTTATTTAGTATTTAAAATTTCTTTTGTATAATCTTTTGTTCTGATTAACAAATAAAAAATTTGTTCCTTCTGTTTACCAAATTTAAATCTTCTAAGGTCCTTGAAAACATTGCATATGCACTTGCACATCTTATCTGTAACACGATGGGAGAACTGACTTGTTTGTTTTGCGTTTTATTGCAAATGTTGCGGATAGCAAGAGTCACCATCAACTTTTCTTTTATCCAATAAAGGAAAGGTGAAAGTAACAGGAAAGACCTTTTTATCGATTTTGAGTACGGGGGGTAATTATGAAAATGGAAGGTATTAGCACCCTTTCCATCCGTAGTTATCTACGGGCTCTTAATTGCTTAGCTTACCTTTTGAAAACTTGCTTTTTGTGTGTGATTTGTTTGAAAATGTTTTGCTTTGAATTTGTAATGATTCTTGTATTAGTCCTCAAGAATGTATACGAAGTGTTTGAAAATATTTGTTTGAAAAAGTAACTTTGTAATGATTCTCGTATGAATGTATACAAAGTGTTTGTTTGAAAGTATTTTTGAAAAGAGTGTGAGGTGTGAAAAGTATTTAGATTGAGCAAACAATTAAGAGTATTACCCACTCGAAAGGTCCTTCTTGTTATTTTCCTTCTCCTTTAGGACAGTGCTGTCCATACCATTAGTTGGTAGGTAACTCTATCCGTTGGATGTGAAGGGATAAGCATAGGGTCGTCGAATGATCATTGAAGGGAATATTATAAGGATATCTTAGCAAATTTGTAGGGACGATCATCACTTATTCATAGGCAACAACCGAGGGACGAGACTATATATTCGTGGGCAACATCGAGGATCATCGAGGGACTATGATCTTTATATCGAAGGGACTATGATGATATTTATTCGTAGGCAACTTTTGCTAATGGTATCCCTACGTTCAAGGGACATGACCATTGTTTATTCGTAAGGCAACAAGAGAGGATACCCTAAGGGTGTGAGTGTGGACAGTGTGTTGATTACAAATATTTATCTTGATTTAGGGTTATTCTACATTCATCGATTAGTCTTGCCCTACAAACCCTAGTTACTAGCAGTTAAATATATATACAGTTTATACGTTGCAGAAAGTAAAAGTGCGGAAAATAAAGTCCTACGCTATTACATGGCTTTGGGGCAGTTACATAATAGGAGGTGCGGAAAAGTAAATACGGAAAGTAAAAGCCCTAATTAAACTATTACATCATGTGAGCAGATACATAATTATGAAAAATGCGCGAGAAATTTAAACCTAACTATTAAATCTTGGAAACAGTTACAATAATTGAAAACATATTGAGAAAAGGATTAAATCGGAATAAAGGAGATAATGTTAGAAAAAGTTTTTAATGTTAGTAAAAAATATTTGAGGTTAGTAATAAAATCTAATTAATAAAGAAAATTATTTTTGTATTATTTTTGAATTGATTTTAATTATGAAAACAAATTAAACGTTAATTTATGATTAATTAAGAAAATAATTAAATAAAAGAAAAATAAAATATTTTATTGTGTCAAAAATTAAATAAAAATTTTTGTGACCTAAATCTGAAAAGAATAGAAGTTTATCCTAAAAAATATCTCTTCAGATGAAGTCTAGCGTACGACTCATTATGACACAAATCACAACATCAATCACTCTGGATGGCATCTATAAGCCCATCTCCGACTACACATCATTGTCTCTCTAAATGGCATCATCAGCCGACGACATTATGCTGCACACCAGCGAGTGCAAATTTCAGGGCACTTAAGTGTTCAATCATCTTCCACCTTCAGGTCACGAATGACGTACACGCCAATCTAACCCCTCGGGTTAAAGAAGATTGAACAAGGGTAGATGTTGTACCCCAAAATTTCTCCTCCCATTTTTAAGGTCAATTGATTCAAGATACCTTTTCATGCTTAAGAGCTACTCAAGATTGATCATACAAACCCTCTCCTAAGCAATCAATCCACAACTAAGGTTTTGTTTCTCTCAAGGAAAAATTAATTACTAATGTCTCAAGTGGTCTTCATGCTTCCTTATATATCTCAAAGTATCCACATGTCAAGTTTTAAGTCTCATAGCACAAATTCGCTCAGTCAATTGCTCAGGTGGTTGAAAATTAGTTGTATTGGACAAAAAGTCAATTGTGGTCAACATATAGTCAAACTTCATCATTTTTGGTAAACATCAAGATTTTGAAGTCACATTCATCATTTGAACAAGGGTTTATCATGATTCATCAAGGAAACTCAAGATTCATCAAAAGTCAAAAGTTGCTAAATTAAGGTTTTTTTAAGGAGAAGTCAACTGAACTTTCACCAAGCATAACTTTAATATACTTCATCAGAAATTCCTCAACCAAAACTCATTTTGGAGGAAATTCCATTCTCTACAAGCTTTTACCTTATAGGTTTTTTTCCCAAAAATGCTTCATTTGAGAGATATGAGCCAAGACATTATAGGTCCTTTCAAAAGTCAACAAAAAATCATCTTTTCTCAAAGTGTACATGAACATTGAAGATGAAACCAAAGAGAGATTTTAGAGGACATCTAAAGCTTTCTAAAAAGTCTAAGATTACCTCCAAATGTTTAGATTTGAGCAAGATAAGATTTGTGCAAATTTGATAATTTTGAGAAAGTGAATGAAGAGAATATTGAGAAATCTTGGGAATTTTCCAAATGGGCCTATATTTTTATGTTTGAAACATGTTTCTAATTGTTATACCCCAAAAATTTCCCTCCTACTTCTCAAGACAATCCATAACTCCATACTCAAGAATTTCATCAGGGTTGACCAGACACAACCCTCTTCTAAGCAATCCATCCAAGCTAAGGTTTTGCTCCTCTAAAGTCAAGATGGATTTCCAGTGTTTTAAGTGGCCATCATATCTCATCAATGCTTCAAGGGATCACCATATCAAGTTTCAAGCCTTACAAGTCAAAATTGCTCATCCAATGGCTCAGATAGTTGAAAATCAACTATATTGGACAAAAAGTCAATTATGGTCAACATGTAGTCAAACTTCAGAAGTTTTTGGTCAACACCAATATTTTGGAGTAACATTCATCATTTGATCAAGGGTTGACCAAAATTCATCAAGAAAAATCAAGATTTGAGCAAAAGTCAAAGTTTCTAAGTTATGGCTTTTTAGACAAAAGTCAACAGAACTTTGACCAAACATAACTTTCACATACTTTATCAGAAATTTTTCCAAAAAACCTCATTTTAAAGGGAATTCAACTCTCTACAACTTTATGTCGGACAAGCTTGGGCTGGAAATGCTTCATTTGGAAGTTATAGATCAAAATATTACAAGTCCTATTAAAAAGTTAACAAAAAGTCATCTTTTTGCAAAGAAGTGTTCATGAGCATGGGAACTTCAATGAAGATGAAACCAAAAGGGTTGTTTATAGGACATCTTTAGCTTTCTAAAAAGTCCAAGAACCCCCATAAATGTTAAAAATGGAGCAAGATACAATTTGGGCAAGTTGGGCATTTTTGGGGAGGTGCATAAAGAGAAATACTTAAGAAAATCAATTTTTTTCCAAATGGGCTTAACTTTTCTTGGTTCAAACTTGTTTCTAATCACAATTAGAACCTCCAAGCACAATGCCACGCCCTTGAGCTTTTTATTTTATTCATTTTGATTTTTTATTCATTAAAGTCAATTTAATTAAAATAAAATAGCAAAAAATAAATCAATCAATGCAAGGCTGTATATTTGACATTCTTGAGGTTCAAGATACCTATTAAATGGCCTGAAATTCGAAATTGAGTGATTGACAAGTGATTGGTACAAGATTGGAAATATTGATCAAGATTTACAAGATTGGAAAATCAAATATACTCTCATTGAATGGGATATATTTTCTCATCAATGCTCAACCTGAATCCATCCTCGATAAATTCAGAGGGTTTCTAAACCCTAAGGAAAGTTTTTGGCAGCTTGAAGAACCCTAGCTAAGCTCAAGAAAACCGTGTGATACAAGCAACTTGCAGCCAGAGTTTCAGCTAGATTCAAGCCATTCCAAGCATCCCAACACGTTCCTGGGAAGCCTCTGAATCGATTCAGCCATTCACTAAGCATCTAAACATCCAAAATCATAAGAACAGAATCACGGTTTGCACATTCAAAACCAAAAATCGATTTCATATATTCATGCATTTTCAATACGATTTGATTGCACATTTATGTTTAGACTGATGTTTGTAAACTTTATGGATGGTTTGATTTGAGTTTTAGCACAGGAATAAGAATCTGTCATTTCTAGGGTTCATGAGCTCGAATTAGGGATTTCCAAAATAGGATAAATTGGACGAAACTAGTGACCCTATCACACTCAGGGGATAAAACAGAGTTGATCCATGGTCTCATAACTGATTTATGTTGCGTATTTTTAAGTTTTGATTTCTTGCAGGGGTATAGTGACGAAACAGAACCGTGGGTAAAAGTTTGAAAATTTAAACAAAGAAGATGACACCCTTGGCACGTTTTGGTTCCAACTTCCGGATCCCTCAGAAGCACTGCCTCCAGAAGATCCAGCTTCTAGATCTCCAGAGGAGGCATCATGCCCAGAAACTCCAGCTTCTGGATCCCCAGAGGAGGCATCACCCCTAGAAGCTCCAGCTTCTAGATCCCCTTCAACAACAAATCCCCCAAAAGCTCCGACGTCCCAGATCCAGAATCTCCAGAATCCCCACCTTCTGAACCCTTCCAGATATAGAAGCTCCAGCTTCTAGACACGCTCAACAGGATTCTCCCTTGAAACTCCAGTTTCTGGGTGCCCAAGGCGCTCCACTCACATAAGGCTTGGCTTCTGAGGCAGCTTTCGTCAGAAGCTCTACTGATTTTTCTTTATTTTAGTTATTTTTCGACTTTTTCTTATTTCCCTTTTATTTAATTTAATTAATTAGTAATTAGGTAAAATAATTAGTTTAATTAGGTAATTTCACAAATAATTTCCTCCATCCTTTTTAATTAACTTAGTTAGTTTAATTTAGGTTAATTTTCATTAAATCTTTTTCTAATTAAAATCAATTAGAATTAGGTTTTTTCTCACATTAACATTAATTTTCAAAAACACCAAAAAATATTAGGATTTAGTTTCTTTTCTTTTATTTCTTTTGCATTTAAATTCTAGAAAGGATGTATAGGTTGCAAGTTTGTTTTCATGTAATAGTGTAGATTTATATTTCTACCTTTACTTTCTACACCTCTTATTATGTATCTGCCCTAAAGCCATGTAATAGCGTAGGATCTTTATATTTCCGCACCTATTAACTGCTAGTAATTAGGCATGTATGGTAAGATTAAAAACAACGTAGATCATTTCTAATTACAAGATTAAATTTCCGAATACAACACATTCTTCACACTTGCACCCACGTTAGGGTATCCTCTCTCGTTGCCTTACGAATACAATGGTCAAGTCCCTCGAATGTAGGGATATCTTAGCACGGTTGCTTACAATATATCATCATAGTCCCTTCAACTTAAAAGATCGTAGTCTCTCGATGTTGGCTACGAATATATGATCTCGTCCCTCGATTGGTGCCTACGAAAAATGATGATCGTCCCTACGAATATGCTAGGATATCTCTACAAGTTTCCTTCTATGACCATCCGATGTCCCTTCGAATGTCCCTTTTACATCCAACGAATAAGGTTACCTATCAATTAATGATATGGATAGTCTTATTCTAAAGGAAAGCAAAATAACACGGAAACGACCGTTCTGAGTGGGTAAAATAAGTCTCTTTTGCTTGCTCAATCAAAATACTTTTCACACCTCACACTTTCAAATTTTTCAAACACTTTGTATACATTCCAGCGTGAATCATTACAAAGTTCTTTTCAAAAACAAAACATTTCCAAACACTTCGTATACATTCCAACGTGAATCATTATGAAGTCAAAGCGAAATCCCTTTTCAAAATATTTTCAAACACACACACACAAAAAGCAATTTGTAAAGTGAGCTAAGCAATTAAGAGCCCGTTGATAACTACGGATGGAAAGGGTGCTAACACCTTACCTTTTCATAACTGCCTCCCTTACTCAGAATCTAACGAAGGTCTTTTCATAATTTTTTGGCCTTCCATTAATTGGATAAAAGAAAAGTCGGTGGCGACTCTTGATATCCACAACATTTGCGATCAAACGCAAAACAAACAAGTCAGTTCGCCCACCGTGTTACAGAACTGGCGACTCTGCTAGGGAAGTCCCAAAGAGAGGCTACCTTAGGGTTTTTAGATCACTTTACTGCTTTTGGTTTGACTTGCTTGCTTAATTTTTATAGGTTGCTTGGGTATTATATTTGTGGGGGATCCTACACCCGAATCCAGGTTTCCTTAGGTAAGTAGCAATAAATCGTCGCGACCGTTAGGCGTATACTGAAACAGTCAACTTGATGGCTACATTAGTGCGACACTTTGGATGTCTCGATGCTCCTCATGTTCAGTTTAGGAAAGTATTTGGCGTCTGTGTGGTGTCATAAGCACTAACTCAACTTTTAGAATCCTAATTGACCCATCTTGGCCATTAGAAGGTAGTGAGATGGCCAGGTTCGGTGTAGACTGAGGTTGGTTGATACTCGATGCTACGCTCATTAAGATTCGACTTTCGGGATGTTTCGGTCGACTACTTGGTAGTCGTATTGAAATAAAGCCTACGAGAAAGATCAATGATATGAGATTCCTAGAACCCGGTTACTATTATAGGACAGGTTGAACCCACTCAAACTCTGGTAGGGTAGACACCTATACCTCATGCAAGCTTTAAACCTAGGGCTGTTGTGTGAATTGCTTGTGCTTGCTACTTGTTTTAAACATGACATCATGACATCATAACATCATAACATCATATCATTTCTAACTATTTCAAGAACCTAGGGATTTATCTTTGCTCTGTTTTGTAGGAATCATGGCTTCCAGGAAGACTATCTGAATCAACTTCATGGGTATACCTTCTCGACTCAAAGAATTGGTTTTAGAAATTCCTGATCATGGTCAGTTCATCAAAACACATGGTTATCTGCTCGACTTGGTTATCTCCAGTTTTGAAGAAGATATGATGCACGTCGCATTCCTGTTCTTCAATCTGAAACATCACTGCTTTACATTCCCAGATTATCAGTTGGTTCTTACATTGGAAGAGTTCTCTAAGTTACTTGGGATACCTATCCTTGATCAGATACCATTCACCGGTTCAGAAAAAGCTTTGAAATACGAAGACATTGCATCAGTGTTACATCTAAAGTGATCAGACATTGAAGCTAATTGGGAAACAAGAAGCGGAGTTAAGGGTTTGCTTACTAAGTTTCTGATAAAGAAAGCTCGAGAGTTCCTAAAGACTATGAGTTTCCATGCATTCGAAGACGTTTTGGCTTTGCTAATCTATGGCTTGGTGCTATATACTAATCCATATCAGTTCATAGACGTGAACGCCATCAATATATACCTCACTCGTAATCCTGTGCCTACTTTGCTTGGAGACATCCTGCATTCTCTCCACACTCGTACTATCAAAAGACAAAGAACTCTCATATGTTGCATACCGTTACTTTCTAGGTGGTTTATTTCGCACCTTCCTCAATTAGTAATGAAGAACGAGCAAAGATTGAAGTGGTCTTACAGGCTGATGTTATTCTCTCATTCAGATATCCGTTGGTGTCTTTTTCCTCAAAAGGACTTCACTTTTATTGAGCGTTATGGGGAATTCCCTAATGTGATGCTTCTTGGTATAAGGGGAGGTATCACTTACAACCCTTCGCTAGCTCTACGTCAGTTTGGTCATGCTCAAGGTCCTCGTGATATGCTTCTCTAAGACATTGTGTTTGACTACAACAATGATCTCTAGAACTACCATCGAAGATTTGTGCACGCTTGGGGCATGGTAAAGAAGACTGATACCAAAACTTTGGGACACAAAAATTACATTCCTTGGGAACCTTACCTCAAATGGGTGCGAGCTCGAGCTCAAAACCTCATGATGTCGTTTACAGCTGTTCTACCAGTGCTTATGGAACCTGTTGCTATAGGTGACAAACCCTATACCATTCTCCATCCAGACATGCCTACTAATTTTGAAGACCTGAAGAGATCTTGGATTCAACTTAAAGAAGAAAGGGATACGTTCGAAGCTCAGTGCTATGCAAGCGAGAAGAAAGTACTAGAGTTGACCAAGCTACTCCATGAGGAGCGAAACATCAACACCTACTTCAACACAAAGAGGAAGCGCCCATGGGAGACTTGAAAGCTTTAAGGATTTATTTTTTGTTTAAAAACTGTCTTTTGTACTTAATAAAGAGAAGCTAATAAAAAATTTGTTCGTGCTTGTTTAAAAAATTTAAATTCCTAAGGTCCTTGAGAACATTGCATTGCATAACATCGCATATCATTGCATAACATTTCATAACAGGTACATCGAAGGCCGGTTTTCTTATTCTCTCGCTGTTTATTTTAGCAAAAATGGCTCTTGAATAGACTATCAAAGATCTCCAGGCTCAGAACGCCCAATTCCAGGAGATGTTCAACAACTTGGCCCAGGGCCAGAAAGACCTGAAGAAGCTCATCACCAGAAAGAAGAAGACCATTGGCATCCTCAACATGGGAAGAAATCACAAGGGTGTAGCTAGGGTGGTCAGCCAGTTCGAACTCTCAGACAAGAGCGGTGAAATTGAGGGGAGTGTCAAGAACGATGAAGGAAGCCATCATGAGTCTGAAAACAAAGATGAAGACTATGTGAGCGAGCAATATCCTCCTGCTAACGACAAGTACAAACAACTTAAAGACCGTCTGAATGCTGTGGAAAATCTGAAAATGTCTGGGCTGAACTTTGATGATCTGAGTCTTGTTCCTGGTTTGGTAATTCCCCGCAAATTCAAAACTCCCACCTTTGCTAAGTATGATGGCATCTCTTGCCCGAAGCTGCATCTGAAGTCCGATGTTCAGAAGATCCATCCTCATACTAAAGACAGGAAACTGTGGATCCATTTCTTTAAAGAGAGTTTATCCGGAACTCAGTTGGAGTGGTATTATCAGCTAGAGAGTACTCACATTCATACCTGAAATGACTTAGCAGATGCTTTCTACAAGGAGTACCAGTACAATGCTGAATTGGCACCTACCCGCGTGCAACTATAAAGTATGTTTATGGGTCGTGACGAGAAGTTCAAAGAATATGCTCAGAAATGGAGAGATTTAGCAGGAAGTGTTCAACCACCTTTGTCCAATAGGGAGTTGGTTGATATGTTCATGGGGACACTAACAGTCCCATTTTTCAATCATCTGATTGGAAACTCTTCAGCCAGATTCACTGAGCTAATATTGATAGGCGAACGCATCGAAGATGGAATCAAGAGCGGGAAGATACAGGTAGAGTTATCTTCAAATGCAGCGAAGAGATCCTTTGGTGGCAAGAAAGAAGCCAATGCTGTGTATGGTCAGAAGAGCCGTGTCAAAGATGATCGCACTCAATCTATGGGGGCAGTAGTGATCTCCAATCCCACACCAGCACAACCTCAATGAGACAACGCGCGTAGCCAGAAGCGCCACGAAGAAAATTTACGAAGATCAACATGTTGTTGTCACAAGCATTGAAACACATGTTGAAAGCAGAGCTGATAACTTTGAGAGATCCTCCTCAGCACGTCAACACTTCCTCTCCAAAGTACAATCCTAATGTGAAGTGTGCACACCACTCCAACAGTCCAGGGCACGACACCAACAACTATTGGGCTCTGAAGAATAAGATTCAAGACATGATCAAAGCAAGGGAAATTGAATTTGATCCTCCTGTCGAAACTCTGAATGTGATCAACGCACCAATGCCTAACCATGGTAAAAGTTACAATTCTATTGACGAAGACTCCTACGTTTATGATGTGAACAAGCTGACTATTCCTCTGATGACTGTTAAGAAAGATTTGCTGCAAGCCGGTGTATTTCCAGGATGCCCTGATGACTGTCGTTGGTGTGCATCTGAATCTGACGGATGTGCTTGGTTGAAAAGGCGTATTCAACGCATGATGGACAACCGAGAAGTGCTATTTCTGAAACCTCCCTCTGTGGAGAATCTGAGCGAAGACATTTCTAAGAATCTGAAGATCGAAGACGTAGGCGAAGCCAAACCAGAAGTCTGGGATACCTTGGGGAAGCCAAGTGGAAAGTTTGATTTCATGGTTAAGTATACCGCTCCTGAAAGTTACAAGATTCCAATCGAAGACATGAAGGCAACCGAATGAGGAGACGATTTCCCAGAAGACTACGTTGATGTGAACACAATAAGGATCACCTCTGCCGATCGTGCGCCTAGAGTGGCACCTCTCATTATTACCTCTCCCAGATCAATTCCATATTCCTCTAACAAAGCTATGCCTTGGAATTATGGAGCTGAAGTTTACTATTATGGCGTCAAGCAAGACCAGTTAACTATTGAAGACATTGCAGCTGAAGCTATCAATCCTGACATCGACAACATCATCGGATCAAGCAAGGTAACTAGAACCGAAAGAGTATTTTCCCCAGAGATCTCTCCTCCAAAAGATACTACTACACCAATTCACATTCCTGCTATCGAACCAGTGACTCATCCTACTCAGATAGAAGTACCAAAGGAAGTTGCCGAGGATACCTCCAAACAAGAAATAGAGGAAATTTTGAAGATCATCAAGAAGAGTGACTACAATGTTGTGGAACAGTTGGGACAAACTCCGTCTAAGATATCCATGTTGGCTCTACTATTGTGCTCTGAGGCTCATGCCAAAGCCTTAGTAAAGTTTCTTAAGAATGCTCACATACCGCAAGACACTACTGCTGATCAATTCGAAGGTTGTATTGCTAGCCTGACTGTCAATAATGGTTTAGGTTTCTCTGATGCTGATTTAACTCCTGTCGGAAGGAAACATAACAAAACTTGCACATCTCCATTGAATGCAAGGGCACTACATTGTCTCACGTATTGGTGGATACTGGTTCTGCTCTGAATGTTCTGCCAAAAAGCGCTCTTGATCGACTTAATGCTGATGAAGTTGTCATGAAGCCCAGTGACATAATTGTAAGAGCTTTTGATGGTTCTAAATGAACAGTACTTAGAGATCTCATCCTGCCAGTCAAAGTCGGTTCCCAGACTTTTGACTCTACTTTCTTTGTCATGGACATTCACCCAGCTTATTCTTGCCTACTTGGACGCCCTTGGATACATGGGGCAGGCGATGTCACCTCTACCCTGCATCAGAAGCTGAAGTATCCAGTAAAGGGGAAAATTGTTAAAGTATGCGGTGAAGAAGAATATATTGTAAGCCATCTGCAGTCATTCCGATACATCGAAATGGAAGGAGAATTCATCCAAACTCCCTGTCAAACTTTCGAACCAATTCCACGAGTCATTCCTGTTGACTCTCCTATCACTCTCGAAGTTACTAGAGTTCCACCAAAGATGGCCTCACTAAAAGACGCCAAAGCCGCAGTGGAAGAAGGAGGTGGTACTATTTGGGGTCAGCTCCCTGATCTCCCATTCAAATCTGACAAGACTGGTTTAGGCTTCACTATCAAAGGCCAGAAGATGATACGCCGCGAATATGCCGGCAAACTCCCTTTCCACATCAGCAAAAGCGGAATCCATGCTATAGAAGACGATGATAGCAACTTCGACATCAACTGGATCTTCCCAACTCCAGACGACGAACTCAACAATTGGAAGGCTGAGGATGTTATACCAATCTCCTTTAGACAGGAGTAATTTCTTTTTTCTGTTATGCTTTTCGCTTTTTACGCTTTGAACAATAAAATTTAAGCCTAGTGCCTTGCCCGGGGCACCATGGCTCGTTTGTGAGGGTTATTATTTGTCATTTGCATATTTTCATTCAATAAAATCATTGGACTTTTGCATTTAAATACTATGCTCTTTCCTTTCATTTACTTTATCACCCTTCAAAAAGCTATGTGTTCTTAGACACACACATGATAAACTGCAGATTCACTCTGAATCTCATCGATAACAGCTCTGCTATTGCTAAATATGACTTTGATAATTCGATCTACCAAGCCGAAGAAGAAGGTGAGGAAGATTATGAAGTGCCAGGAGAACTTGTCAGTCTACTACAATAGGAAGAACAGGTTATACAACCACACGAAGAGCCAATCGAGGCTGTGAATCTAAGTACTGACGAAGAAAGAAAGGAAATCAAGATAGGAGCAGGTCTTGAGAACAATGTTAAACAGAGATTGGTTGAGATGCTGCGAGACTATATAGAGATTTTTGCTTGGTCCTACGAAGACATGCCAGGTTTAGACATTGACATTGTGGTACACCGACTACCGACGAAAGAAGGTTTTCACCCTGTGAAGCAGAAGGTTAGTCGTATGCGTCCTGAGATGTCAGAGAAAATCAAAGCCGAAGTTATGAAACAATTCAATGCCGCTTTCCTAGCCGTTACTTCTTATCCACAGTGGGTTGCAAATATGGGCCTGTACCTAAGAAGGATGGTAAAGAGTGAATGTGTGTGGATTACAGAGATCTAAATAGAGCAAGTCCGAAAGACGATTTTCCACTTCCTCATATCGATGTTCTGGTTGACAATACTGCTCAGCAGAAGGTTTTCTCCTTCATGGATGGTTTCTACGGTTACAATCAGATCAAAATGGCTCCCGAAGACATAGAAAATACTACTTTTGTTACACAGTGGGGCACATTCTTTTACAAAGTCATGCCATTTGGACTGAAGAACGCTAGCGCCACATATCAACATGCCATGGTAGCTTTATTTCATGACATGATTTATCACGAGATAGAGGTCTATGTAGACGACATGATAGCTCGATCACAAATTGAAGAAGAACATCTCGATCATTTGCGAAAGCTGTTTGATAGACTGAAGAAATACAGACTAAGACTTAATCCTAACAAGTGCACCTTTGGAGTCAGATTCGGTAAGCTCCTAGGGTTTGTTGTCAGTGGTAAAGGTATTGAGGTTGACACTGCAAAGGTTAAAGCTATTCAAGAAATATCAGCGCCCCGAACCGAGAAGGAAGTCAGAGGTTTCCTGGGACAATTAAACTACATTGCCAGATTCATTGCACATCTAACTGCTACTTGTGAGCAAATCTTCAAGTTACTGAAGAAAGATCAAGTAGTGGAATGGAACGAAGATTGTCAGACAGCTTTTGACAAAATCAAGGAGTATCTACAAAATCCCCCTATCCTGATGCCACCTGCCAAAGGAAGACCTCTTATCATGTACTTGACAATACTAGAGAACTCAATGGGGTGTGTGCTGGGGCAACATGACGATTTTGGTCGAAAAGAGTATGCAATATACTACCTTAGCAAAAAGTTTACCGATTGTGAAACAAGATACTCACAGCTTGAGAAAACTTGCAGCGCTTTGGCTTGGGCTGCTCGCCGACTAAGACAGTATATGTTGACTCACACTACCTTGTTGATCTCTAAGATGGATCCGATAAAATACATATTCAAGAAACCTGCTCTCTCCGGAAGAATAGCAAGATGGCAAATGATCTTGATTGAATACGATATCCAGTATACTACTCAAAAGGCGATCAAAGGAAGTATAGTAGCTGATCATTTGGCTCATCAGGCTGTAGATGACTATCAATCTATGCACTTCGAGTTTCCAGACGAGGATATTTTGCTAGTCACTGATTGCAAAGAACCAGGACCAAAAAAAGGACCTGAATCGGGATCCCGATGGACCATGGTCTTTGACGGAGCGTCAAACGCACTTGGCAATGGTATTGGCGCCATCGTTATATCTCCTACAGGTGGACACACGCCCTTCACCGCCATACTATGTTTTGATTGCACTAAAAACATGGCCGAATACGAAGCGTGTATTATGGGTATCAAAGCTGCTATTGACTTGAGAATCAAATCCATACAAGTATATGGAGACTCAGCTTTAGTGATCAGTCAGATTAAAGGCGAGTGGGATACAAAGTATCCGAATCTAATTCCATATCGAGAGCATGTCTTAAGTATGATCTCCTACTTTGAAGAAATCACTTTCGATCACATTCCACGAGAAGAGAATCAATTGGCAGACACATTAGCTACCATGTCATCTATGTTCAAGGTCAGATGGGACAACGAAGCTCCCCAAATCATCATCGAAAGGTTTGGCGAACTAGCATACTGTTGTGAACTTGATATCGAAGAGAAACCTTGGTTCTACGAAGTGAAAAGGTATCTCGAAGCTCATGAATATCCCGCAGGGGCATATGCCAATGACAAGAAGTTCTTAAAAAGATTTGCATCCAAATTATTCCTTAGCAAAGACATCTCATACAAGCGCAATCACGACTTGTGCTTACTCCGCTGTGTAGATCAGAAAATAGTTGAACAAATCATGGAAGAGTTGCATGAAGGCGTATTCGGTACCCACTCCAGTGGACATACAATGGCTAAAAAGATTCTAAGAGCAGGTTACTATTGGTCCACCATGGAAGCTGATTGTTATCGCTATGTTTGATCTTGTCATAAATTCCAGATATACACAGATAAAGTGCACATACCTCCAGTCCCATTAAATGTTCTGACCGCTCCGTGGCCTTTCTCAATGTGGGGAATTGACATGATTGGAGATATCAAACCTACCTCTTCCAATGGACACTGTTTCATCCTTGTTGCAATTGATTACTTTACCAAGTGGGTAGAAGCAGCCTCGTTCGCATCTGTTACCAAGAATGGTGTGGCTCGATTCATCAAGCATAATCTTATCTGTTGGTACGGCGTCCTCGAAAGGATCATCACGGACAATGGTACCAATCTCAACAAAAAAATGATCACCGAACTCTGCACGCAGTTCAAGATTAAGCATCGTAACACTTCTCCATATAGGCCAAAAATGAACGGCGCAGTGGAAGCCGCCAACAAGAATCTCAAGAAGATCAAACAGAAGATGACAATAACTTACAAGGACTGGCATGAGATGTTGCCATTTGCTCTCCACGGTTATCGCACTACAGTACGAACATCTACAGGGGCAACCCCCTTCTCTCTTGTATATGGTATGGAAGAAGTCCTACCAATCGAGGTTCAGATACCCTCAACCAGAGTCCTCCAGGACGCAGAGTTAGGCAAAGACGCATGGGTCCAGACTCGCCTTGACCAGATCAACTTGATCGACGAAAAATGGCTCGTAGCCATCTGCCATGGACAGATCTACCAGAAGCGAATGATCAGAGCATTCAACAAGAAAGTCAAGCACCGAGTCTACCAAGTCGGTGATCTAGTAGTCAAACATATCATCCTTCCGCAAGGTGATCCCAGGGGAAAATGAACTCCCACCTATGAGGGACTATTTATAGTCAAAACAGTATTTTCCGGCGGAGCTATGATACTAAGCATTATGGATGGAGAAGACTTTCCACACCCTGTGAACGCAGACATAGTCAAAAAATACTACGGATGAACGAGATCTGCTAGGTCGACCGGCCTAGGAAAAAATAAGGGTATCCTGGCAAACCAAAAGGTTCGGGCAAAATTTAAGGATATACAAAAAAATGTACACCCGGCAAGTCAAAAACCTGCAGAGGCGGCTTGGGCAAAAAAGGGTATTCCGGTAGACTAAAAACCCGAAAGGGCGGTCTAGGCAAAAGTTAGGGATTTAAGCGTACGGCTATGTCTCATCCATATTACCTACTTACAAGGCTACATTACTATCAGCTTCAAGATTCGAATGGCCCAAATCAGTTCAATCACTTTCTTCTAACAGCGAGGAGAGGAGATAGTCGAAAATATATGAGCAATAGCATAGGTTAAACTCGACGAGATTGTTTCCGCATAACTTTTTACTATTCCGACAATTTCCTCTTACTAGGATGTTCATCTCTTGTATACAAATTGCCTTTTTCAATTTTAATGCAAATTCCTTTTCTAATTTTATTGTTTTTTGTATAAAGTCCAATGACTGCTTTGAATGATTATATGCATCTGACAATAAACATCTGTTCACAAACATATGAAAAGCGAACAGAAGCAGTAATTACTACAGGCTCTAGGAATTGAGATGAGGACTATAGTCACCAATACATCCCCATAGAGTCACTTTCACAAGAAATACATCCACAGGATCATCAATCCCCACAGAGACATCGCTCTCACTACAAAGGCAAATCTTCTCCAATGAAGTGCTACAAGCTTCTCCTAACAGTATTCCAATACTTCAACTTCATCACGTTAGTCCCTGAGCAGTGATCCTATCAAACTTCATCACGTTAATCCCCGAGCAATGATCCAATCAAACTTTATCACGTTAGGCCCCGAGCAGTGATCCTATCAAACTTCATCGCGTTAGTCCCCGAGCAGTGATCCTATCAAACTTCATCACGTTAGTCCCAGTGATCTATCA